>SJYA01003714.1:0-10620 GCA_006410615.1 Neotragus moschatus | reverse complement strand
GCGTGTGAACGGATAATAAAGGAGAGCGGCGAGTCTATTGCGTGCAGCCTTATGACAGTTCAGGACGCAATCGAACAGTTGTGGGAAGTAGAAAGCCGGAAACGGGAAAACGGTAGGTCCGCCACAAATTCGAGGTACGGAATATCCGTGAGAACACGTCTGCGGGAGTGTCTCCCTTTGATGGTGCGGCCTGCACTGAGCACCGCTTGGAAAGATCGAACTTTCTCCGCTCGTGCCGACACAGCCTTTTCGTTTTTTGCTGCAGTCTGCTCAACGAGCGCACGCGCATTCGGAGTGGCGCGTATCGGGGCCGCCACTCAGACCATCTACTCGGGTAAGTAGACTGCACGCCGCAACGCGGCAGCTGTAGCGGGCAGTCGAGTCCTCACCTGCATCTCTAGTCTCACAGGGTCACGGGTACTGCGCTGTGCTGCGCGTCTAGGTACTTTGGCGGAGCTCGCCTGCGTCCAGTTCGGGCCCCCCCCGCACTCGCTGGTAGGTGACGATACTTCCAGTTTCTGGAAAAGTATGTGTGAGACAGAGCCTGTTGATGGAAGACGAGCACTATCCGATATCCCCACTTTCTGGAAGATTATGTGGGTGACAGGCTCTGTTTACGGAAGACGGGCACTACCTGCGAACGTGTTAAGGTGCCTAAGGAAGAACGTGTGACACGGGGGAAGATGATGCACGTGCCTGATGTGCACACTGTATTCTCTTGTGTGTGCTGGCGAACAGATCATCTGCGCTCGGACACTGCACGAAATGGAGCTAGAGTTCTACGAGCTGCTGCATTGTCAGCGCACAGAGACTTCCACATGAAGTCTTTGGTAGGCATCGATCGCGTCCTGACGCGGCACCTGGCGCGCGGAAGGGATAGAACTTCTACATTCTGTGGCGTAACTACACCTGCGACACGCACGTTGATACCGGCTTGAGCTAATCAGCGAGTCTGCTTGTCAGTGCTGCCAGAGCTTACAAAAAACTTGCTGCCCAAGCGCGCCAGGCCAGCCTGCGCTTTCTAACATCGTTCCCTTCTATTTTACTGTGAGCGCCCCGCTTCCATTGACTATGGGTTTAGAGGTCGGCAGCGTCTGCCCCGTAAACTGGTTGCAGGAGCGCATGCATGCAAAGAGCGTGAGAGAATGCTGCGCCGCAGAGTTGCTGCCCACATGTCCTGACCGAGTACAGCATCCTTTAATTCACCGCACTCACGCCGACTTAAATTTTTTCGAGCATGATCTCGTATTGCCTACGAAGGAGAAGGAGCGTTTCGATCGAGAGCTGAAGGCCAGCTTCTGCAATGCAGTAGGTCACAGGAGCGTCCGTCACGGAGTGGACTTTCTTAAGTGCTTACTTTGCAGGGCGTACTGCAGCAGCAGCAGCCCCTCGAAGGGCTCCTTGAGAGAATACTGGTGGCCACGTCACGTGGCATGGTAGGGCGGATAGCATGGGTAGCAACCGTGGTCCCCGCTATTGCGACAGCGTTGCTCGTGGTCGTCTGGACAGTCAGAGGCCGACGGCGACGAGCTGCCCCCACGCCTCGGTAGGACGCTTGACGCGCTGGTAGCTAAGCCTGAGAACACAGCAAGGATCACTACCCTACGCAGGAATTACAGCGTCGTTTCGAAAACCTCCCTTCTTTGCTCGCAAGAGATCTTCCGCTGGAAGAACGATGCGTGGTCGCGCGAGACGCGCCTCACTTCCTACAATATCCGTGACAACGCTCTGCTGGACTTTCTGAGTACGTGTCGCTGTCCTGCGGTGGTAAGTGAGACTCTTCTGTGCCATGCGTCAGTGACATGTAGCCTTGCTTCCCAGGTCATAGCTACCCCTTGACGAAACTGCAAGGGTAGGGCTCGACGCTCGAAGCGTGGACGCGCATGCTACGAGGGCGGGGCTGTGCTATACGGAAATAAGCGCGTCGCCGGTAAGAAAGCATTCAAAGTGGACGTGTTCATGAGAGGCGGCACGAAAGCGGCTAAGAAATATGCTAGCTGTAGGCGTAGCTCGACTGCCGCAGCAGTACAAGGTGTCGCTGTCGACAGCGGCCCCTGAATAGAAGATAGCAACCTGTAGAGAAAAGTGCAAAAGGCCTTCTTCGGTACGGACGCCGCTCGATGTGAAACCTGGTGACCCGCACTACGTGTTGTACTGGTTTCCTTGTGGGGTCGGGACGAAGTATCACCAGCTTAGAGCCCCGCAAGGTAATGACCGAAAAATACGCGACTGCTGAGTCGCCGGCGTCGCGTGCGGGACGGAGGGGAGCAGAAAATCTTGCGCCCGCGACGCGGGTGCGCCGCGTACAGGCAGCCCGCACATAAAGACGTGCAGGTCCCGGGACACCCCTGAAGATTACCATACAGCCGCGACCACTTAGGTAGACACCGATTTACGGTGTCCTCGATACGAGAGTCCCGGAGGCGGAAGAGATCAAGGGTTGTCTCTCGAAAAAAAAACGCGGTAATGGCAGTATTGAAGCGAAGGGCACGCGACGTTCGCTGTGAGTCCGTAGATGATTGATTGACCGCGCCGCACTACCACCCTTCCGCGAATCACCAGCCTCTCGCGTGTCTAGACCCTTCGTCATGTAGAGGACGACTGGGATGCTTCCCAACCATGAAGTGTAGTCAACAATTTTTGATTTCCGCGGAATAGTAATAGCCACGTGGCGAACGTTGGCCTGTATTCATGAAGAGAGTGATGCTGTGAACATCCTCCTTTGTAGGCGTCTCCTGGGTGAAGTCGCCAGTCGCAGCAATCAAATACTGCCGTACACTACGATCTGCGCCTCAGTAGGCACAGATATTAGCAGGCTCTAAGGTAGCTCAGTCACCCGCCTGCTGGCTTCGGCGGGGAACGTCGTATGTGGATACCTACAGAGTTAGAGATGTGTGCGGAAGATGTCCGAACCCCTGCCTAACAGAGCCCTGGAACTATGTCATAAGCACGGCCTTGTGATAACGTGCCATGCATTGACCTCCTTTCTATGCTTTGCTGCCCGTGGCAATCACGCAGTCACGACCGCCTCCTCAGGATGTCTGGCTGACTCTAGCGCTCGCGGAGTGTGTCCGTCAAAATCAACTGCCGCACAGAAACTAGACGGACGACGAGGACACAGTCTCGCCCATTATGCTGGAGGCTGCACAGGGCAGTGTCTGTGCGTAGGCCGCGTGTGTGGGACTGCTGCATCAGAGCATTGAGGTGCACCAGCCTAAAGCATATCCTTGAGAGTGCTAGATAGACAGCCCTTACCTTACAGCGTCTCGCAAATTCTGCCCCGCAATGAAGACGCCGTCCCGGGCAGACGCATTCGTGGAGCAGATCCACCACCCTGCTGTGCAGCCGCATCATCAGGAGCTGCTTCGCCGTCGCAAGCGACGTTGCGCGCTTGCAATGATTCTAACGGCCCTGCTCCTAGTCTGCTCAATCGCCTTCCCGACAACGACCTCCGCAGGTGACCCGCTTCCGAAAATGGTACGGAAAGGCTGGGGGAAGGCGTCTGTTGGCGCTGTCCACGATAGCTACGTGACCGTGGCACGGCCGCTGCTGGTAAATCTTTTATGGAAAGCTCAACGAATCGGTTACCGTTTCCTATATCCTGAGTACACGGTCCTTGGCCGCGCCTGGTTTAATGCACTCGTTGTCGATTTGAGCGAATACATCCTACGACGCTCAACCGGGGTCAGTCTGGAAGAGGAGCGCACCGATAGTGATACGTCGGCACGCACATCAGAGATGGCCAATCATTCAGGCAGAAGGTGGGCCGCAGCTTCTCCGGCACACACCGAGGACGGCTTTCAACCATCTAAAGAGGTAGCGCCACCTCTGCGGCAGTCAAAGGTGGAGGTGTTCGAGCCACCGGGTACTGCAAGGGTGGACGACCTTTCACCTGCAGACGGAGAAGTCTCGTCATCAAGTGGCCAGGTTCTGAGATTGAATAGGCAGACAATCCTGCGGTGGAAGGAGGTATTCGAGGACATTTTTATGGGAGTGGCAAAGATTGTGCTGCCTCGTAACGTCCTCGAACTGGTAAAATCAGTAGAAGAGAACCAGTACGCTGCGCTACGCCCGACTCTGGAGCACGCGTTGTACATGACACTTACAAAATTCTACCCCACACTGATGTCTACCGGAACCAGCGAAGCAATACTGCCCGCTTTCCACGTTGCAGTAAGCTCTGACACTTGTCCGTTCTCGTTGTACACTTCGTACACGTTTATGGCGCTGGTCGCTGCTGGACGCAGCGGCGTGGATGCGCTATTTCTGGCGGACGAGATGATGCAGCACTACAAGAATGACGAGCCTTACACAAGTCCTGAGTGCAAAGCTTTTAACGAGGATATGAGGGAGGCTCTTCTCTTAGACAGCATGACGTTGTACGAGCTCGTAGGGCGCACTGCAGGCGCCCCGCGGAATTCATTCTACAGCCTGCGCGACCTTGTATCCCTTCAAAAGGCAACGATACTGGGCTCGGAAGCGAAGGCAAAAGATGACAATCAAGAGGCTCGCGACAGTCAACTGGACGCGGACGGCGAGGCTGCGTTACGAGAAATGGTCATAGCATCGAGTCCCCCCAAAAGAGACGATGACGGAGTGGGTGGCAACCTGAGCCCCCGCTTCATCGCCGAGACGTTTGAACGCGTTAAGGACACAGCGAGGAGAGCTGCTCCTACTAATGCAGAGCCTGCGACCGTCAGCTCAGATAGCACGGTCAGGGAGGACCCGCTGGCGGCGCTCATCTTGAAGAGAAAATCGAGCATTCTGAGTAGCCTCAAAGGTCTGGCGGCAGACTAACAACAGGACATCCAGTTACTGGCGAAGGGTAGGGATGCGCATAGGCAACGTGATCTGAAAGGTCAACAGCGTGGCTTCGGCAACATGTGGATACAAGCCGATGTCAGAGGCTCCACACGGCGGGTGCTCGACCACCATCCGAAGACCCTCGCCGCAGCGGTGCATTCGTGTTGACGGCGGTAGCGGGTACCGTCTGCGTACTGCCAGCATCAACACCGCTCTAACGGTTGCCCGCGCTGTCTCTCTGAAACCCGACAGTATGCCAAAATATTCACCCCTTGCTTACATATTACGGGGTCTGACTTTTACGCTCAGCTGTACCCTAGCTGATGTTACGCTTTGTGTAGTAGGCGCCCTCTTCCACCACATGTAATGCTTTCCTCTTTTAGGTGGTCTCAGTGCAGCCCCGCCAAGTCGTCCTGGCTCGTCATGCAAGTAAAATCATGCGCATGTGAAGCCGGAGTCCCCTTCACCTGCTCTGAAAGCCTCACCGCCGTCTTGGTGGTGGGAACGTGCGTTCCAGTACCCGATGCTCAAGTACGACCCACATACTGCAAATGATGGTGTCCACCTCCTGTACGCGCAGATCCGAGAACAGCCGCAGTGCTGAGCCGATGAAGACGTCTGACAGTGCGCCAAATGCCGCGGCACACACGTGTGTCACACGCGCCTGGCTTCTCTCATCTGCTACTCGTCTCGCGTGAAAAACAGACTGCCCGCGTTGGGCGCCGCAAGGCAGTGGCCTGCGTAAATTACCAGCGAGGAGCTTTTCGTCGATCCCCAGTGATGCTAAAAATACCCTCAGCATGCTTGCGACGGATGATTTCCTGCTCTACCAATGGTATGCACGAAGCAGACGGCAACCTACGCTGCAAGACTCCTCTGTGACGCTTGACAAGGACACGTGAACGCTGTCATACGTGTCGGGCTGGCGGCTCGCCTTCATGCCCCGACGCACCCGAACCCCCGTAGAAACGATGCCTGAACGCCGGCTAGACACGTATAACATACGCGCTTGGAATCTGCTTAACTCGGAGGTGCAAACATCCGCTAGCTTGTATACGCAGGAGAACATCAAGCTGAAGAAAACTTCTATTAAATTGTCATTGCGCATCACCTGCTGCAGGCGGGCGCCTGTTGCACCGGTACTGCACGTGCGCCACTTCACACGTGGCGTCCACAAATCTTATCCAGCTGCGGCCACTACATGCTGGACTGCTCTCGCAGCCGCCGCATTACATCCAGTACCTACACGGCAAAGACGGTTCGTGCGTAGTAGCCGCCTGTCACGCTGCATAGTATCGCCCGATGGCATCACCGACGTGTATCTCCCTGGCTCTTTCCAAAGCAGCAGGCCTTTCGGAAGACCTCTGTCTTTGCAGAAAGTTGGAAGCAGCTTGGTCGTGTGCACTGGCCACGGGTGGACGCACCGCGGCGCCTCACGCTGCCGGCGTGCAGTTTTGAAGTTTCCATGTCCGTCTTCACTTCTGAACAGCGGGTGCCGACACCCACCACGCCGGTTGGGGACTTTTTTGTCGTGAAGCTCCGGGTAAGCAAAAGCTACCCGAACTGAACTGCATGCAGCACATGCCAGAGGATCAGTAGCATACAGGGGGTACACAGCTACGCTGGGCTCCCCTGGCTTCCATAGGCCTCACTCGCTGCAGTGTACGCACCCACACGCGCGTATGTGTGATCAACGACGCAACTGCTGCATGTAGCGCATTTGGACCACCCGAACTACCCTTCTCAGCACTCGCGTGGACACCCAGAAAGCTTTATTTTTAAGCCGCTCACGTGTCGAACGTCCCCCGGGAGGCTGATGCACTCGCACCGAGGTCTTTGCCGTGCTACTTGCTGGCAGCTCCCCTTCTGTAATGCGGACGCCATACGGCACGGAGCCGGCGCTGTGCCCAACGCACTCTTGATTTTTAGGCATGGGAGTCGCGGTAGTTTCCGTAGGCGAGGGCAATGTATCCGTCGTCGCTGCAACAGTCTCTCCAGACCTTGCAACGGGAGACTTCCTTGGCGGTCCTGCAAGCTCCATGCGTCGTAATCACGTATGTCTGTCTCCAACTGCTGCATTGCTGTGCGGCTCCTCTGTCTGGAGCTTATCATTCCAACAAAGCCACTTCTTCCCGGCACAGGCGCCCTTCAAGAGCACACCGTCTACGTCTGTTGTTCCCAACGAATGAAACACCTACTGATACACGCTTCTAACCGGCGGGTGCCGCGTGTAACAACTAAACCCCGTTAAGCGCAGCGAAAAAGCATGTGACACGAAGGAGCTGCGAAGTCATAGTGTAAAGCTTGTCACAATCCACCTGCACTGCACAGCAAAGCTCGACGTGTGCAGAGTATCGAGGAACAGCCACTTCCGGTCTCACCTTCTTCTCCAAGACTGATTGAAGATGACCCACCAGGGGCGGCATGTACCCGTGTGCTCGGCTTGTTTCGATATAGAGGATTGTCGCAGCTTTCCACTGCAGGCAGCCAGCACATTCGCACCCTTGCGCAAGGGGGTGCTATGGTTGACAAGGATAACAGTAGACGGATCTTGCTATCCATGTGACACGAGAACACTGCGTACGGAAACATGGATGTCCGACGTTAGACCTCTAACAAAAGCAAATGGACCTAAAGGTGGCCGAACTTCGCAGAGGCTTGTACGGACGGGGACAATGTCCACGTGCAACATTTCTGTAGAACACGGTGCTGAACCCGAGTGCTGGACATACTTGTGGCCGCGTGGACTCCGCTGGAAGGAGGGGTACGGCGAGCCTACAGAGTAGCGTACGCTCTGTGGAGCATGCGCGGAAACAAATTCACAGACGCTCACGTAGACGCCTCGATAACGCGTCGACGAGAGTCCGCAGTGCTTTTCCCAGAAGCGGGAGCGTATTGTATCATGCGCACGATGTGTACGAAATAGGGTGGCATGAAAGGCGTAGAGGCCGCGGCACCTGGTGGAGATGGATGACGCCCTTTTGAGGAACTGCGGCTTTTCTGCACGGGATTACACTAACCTCGTCACAACCGCACGCTACGGTGACTAGCACCACAGCGAACTGTAAGCTTAGCTTTCGCAGGAGCAGCTTCACCCACTCCAAGGCCACTGAAACAAGCATATGCAGGTGCAAAAAAGTAGCTGGCAGCTTAAACAGTGCGTACCATGGGGCAGTGGGAACTCACCCGTCGGCGCGGCCCTACTGCGTGACCGGTAGGCTGACGTGAGGTCCGCGGCCCAGCCGCCCCCTAGGAAGCAAGGAAATGATGCAAATCTGCCGTAAAGACCCAACAAAGATTTTTACGATAACGCAATGTTCTTTGAGGCAAAGCACGTCTGCCACTCTAGACGTTGTGTCCGGCACTGTTGAGAGGACCCGGTCAGCCGTCCGGCCTGCCCCTGGCGCTGCGCGCGCGTGCGTGAAGAGTGCTGCAACGGCACATAGTGGTGGCTTCCCCTCAGGTACACCAACCCCACCGAGTCTACACTGACGTGCGAGGATCGCAACAACACACACACGCAGATAAACGTACACAAAAGCGCCCACAGCAAATACGTACACCCATGCGCACTAGACAAGGCGGGCCTGAGTGCTTGACTCCGCGTGCGGGTGTTCGTCCTGCCGCCCGAAGGCTCATTGTCCCATGCGCACTAGACAAGGCGGGCCTGAGTGCTTGACTGCGCGTGCCGGTGTTCGTTTTGCCGCCTGAAGGCTCATTGTTGGCTGAAGCACTTTAACGGCAGTTGTCCGCATTCGCCCCAACAAAAATGCTGCGTTCTTGCGCGCGATGACATTCGATAGAGCTCAATGAACGCTCTCTTTGCATGCGCAGTTGGACTGATCGCTTCACCACGGCGCGCCCGCCTTAGCCCCCTGTCAGACGTGGTGGAGACACACAGCTGTAGCTGCCCTGGTGGCCAGGTACGCGCGGAGGCAAACAAGGAACGCACGTAAGCCTAGACGTAAGACCCGAATAATATTGCCTCCGTCCCGCTTTTCAGGAGCTGTCTGCCGTGAATTCTGCATCTTCTCGTTAAAGGGGTTTTTTAGGTGCTGACCGCATCCAGTGGCGCAAAGCGGGCCACGTCTCTTGCCAGCGTGGCATGCGGGTGTATCCAGGCGTAGGTCCCGAGGCCGTTCGAGCGGGTCAAAGGCTGTGCAAATCCGGGGCCATCGCTACGCTGTACGGACGAAACTTGATGGATACTGTGCAGCCGGCGTAACCAGCTTCCCTAACAATCCGTGATCTCTCCAGCCGAGGCTGTGGCTGCCATTCAACACTACATCTTTATCCTCTCTTACCTTCCACAGCGGGAGACGCCTGCGCTGGACAGAGGGTACCGGCGTGGCATCACTTTTCAGTTCACTATTCAGCAGTGCGAATGCGTAACTTGCATAGTAAGCGTTTATAGACGCGTACTTGAGCAAGTATGCATTGTCTGTGCCCATCCGGCTTCAGCATGCACCTCAGCTGCTATATTCTGCAACGGGGAAG
This sequence comes from Neotragus moschatus, assembly GCA_006410615.1. Classification (NCBI taxonomy): domain Eukaryota; kingdom Metazoa; phylum Chordata; class Mammalia; order Artiodactyla; family Bovidae; genus Neotragus; species Neotragus moschatus. Next base: position 1,320 of record SJYA01003714.1, on the reverse strand, counting down.
CCGGCTCGCATGCGCCCCTTCTCGCTTTCTAAACATCGGGAAGCATGTCACGCCGCCCTTGTTGCTAGCTGAGTTGTCAGCCACCTTCTGGTTGCCATATGAAGGCAGTCGCCGCGTGTCTTCCAGTGGGGGAGTTTTGCATGTGCCTTTTTGGGGTATAAGCAGCACAACGACGCGTGGAAAGCCTTTAAAGGGCGAGGACAGAAGAGCCGGTGTTTTAGTGCCGCGTTCCGAAGCCGCCTTAGACAAGGCAAAGCCGTCCGTGAACTTCCCACGAAAAGATGCTGCCGTACCCATCCACAACGGGACGACAGTATGCAACATGACCACGCTAAGAGTGTGCAGGAATACTGCTTCAATTGTATTTACCGGCGCTAGAGTCGGCGGACTTCCGGCGTCTAGCCAGGCTTTCCAACAACTCGTCCATGCATGCCCGGCGGGAGCCCACTATGTGCTACGTACATTTCCTTCAAAGGACTGCAAGAGCACATTTACTTGCGCTGGCGCCGTATGTTCCGATCAAGAAACCTGCCGTAGACACATATGGAGAGTACCTGCTGCGACCAACAGTGACACTGGATCGAGTGGAGCGCTGCATGTAAACGCTGCTGAAAAACTTCCGGTATCTACCGTACAGGCGCACCCTCGTTGGGATGTGACGTCACCCTACGCAACCGACGAATCGAGAAGACCACCCGACACGATACCGCCGCCCGCTACAAGCACGTATCAATGCGGGACTAAGAATCCGGCGGCACGATATCCACAGAGAGCTAACAGGGGTGCAAGACCGACGTGCAGGGTCATGCGTCGGATTCGAAAAAGACTGAGAACCGGAAGATAATGAATGAGTCACCGTCTACAGGGTGCCAGGAGCTCTCACTCAGCGTACGACAGTGTCAGCGCGATTCTGTGCAGTGGCTTCAGAGAACTTGTGTATTCTGCTACGCCTGAAATGTGGTGCCTAGTGCGCGAGCCCACTGTGTCGTCCGCGTCCCGCGCCACGAAGCTGCATGGAACCAAAGTCGCCCCGACCTCTGTGGGGGCCACCTGGTGACGCCCCTCCAGTGAAGCACAAACGTGTGCGGCGACATGCGACGCCGAGACGTCAGCGAATCGCCGCTTGATGCCAATAGTTCTTCGTACGTCCGCGGAGTAGCGGAGGTAGACTGGGCATAGGCTTTGTATGTCACGTGTCCAAAGCGAATATAGCGCACCAACGGGGGGCAACTTTTGAAAAATTGTGATTTCAGCGCTGGATCACTATGTGCTAAAGCGCGAAAGTCTAAGCTCATGCGATAAACGCTTTAAGAATACGTG
>SJYA01003713.1:35-55500 GCA_006410615.1 Neotragus moschatus | reverse complement strand
ATGTTTCACTTTGTTGGAACAGCCAGGATTCAAGTATAATGTTCCATGCAAGAAGTTCTCCATGGTCCAATTGAAAGTAGATCTTTTTCTGAGTACACCTTGAAGTTCTATTTATTTTTTCAGTTTGACTCAAGATTTATATAGTGGTATATTTGATAAATATTAAAGCACTTGGTAATTTTTTTATGATTGATAGTGTAACAATACATAAAAAGGAAAGACATGGGCTTATCTATAATGTATGTCATATATGATGGTCAAATTGCTACTGACGGCAAAGATGAAAGAGAAAGTGAAAGTCATTCAGTCTGACTCTTTGTGATGGACAGGGAGGCCTGGCGTGCTGTGATTCATGGGGTAGCAAAGAGTCAGACACGACTGAGTGACTGAACTGTGAACTGATACTGTATGATATTTCTATGTTCTGGACCTTCTTAAATATAATGATTTTCTTCTTTTCAAATTGAATTTTGAACTTTTCAAAAGTCTGGAATTCGCTGAAGACAGGGAATTTTCCAGCATTTCATGAATGGTGGTGTTTATGTTGGGTTGGCTGAGAGCCAGGTGGCAAACACCATTGAAAAGGAGACATAAATTTTCCCCTTTACAAGAGGCCAAATGGTGACCTTTGCCTGCCCTTGGCTGTGGATATCAATGGTTGTAATGTGTGTAGAGCAGGGGAAAGGTCTTGCTGCTCAACGTAAGGCCATGGTTCTCTGAGATGCTTTAGTATGTTCCCATGAGCTCATGTTTGACCTAAAAGGTGTCTTTGTCCTGAGGTCCTTAGGATCTAGCTAGCTGTAGAGAATCAATATTTGGTACAATTCCCAGTGGTTAAATTTTATGAGAATATACTGAGTTTGTCAAAAAACAAAAAACAACTAGTGGTATTAAAGCCCAAACAAAAATATTTTTTGAACTCTTCTTACATGTTACACTTTGTTAAAGTACCTTTGTTACGGAGTTGATTGTTACCAAATTTAAAAGATTGACTTCATTAGTATAGTATTGCAAGTCAGCTACGATAAAGTAAAATTGAAAAGAATAAAAGATTGGTTTCAGTTTTTTCCTTAAGAGTTTTAAGATAAGTGTAATTGAACCCATAAAGTTAAGATACATTTTTCTCATTGTCCATGGAGATGAGAAAAATGTCATTCTATTTATAGAATTGTATTCTAAAATTTAAATATAGTTCTCATTATGTAATTCGTGTCAAAATTCATTCTTCTTATAATGCTCGGTTTTCAAACCCATTTTCTGACTGTTCTCTAAATGTAAAACATAAGTAGATTGATGAAAAAACAAATAATCAAGAAATAGAAAGTGGAAATAGAAGTAGATATTAAGAATTAGAAATCAGCTTTAGTTTCTCCCTTAAGATTTATTATGTGACATGTATCAGGAAGATTATAACATTTAGTTAAGTTTTATTATCGTTTCTCCAGACTTAAAATTTTTTTACTTAGAGTTTCTCAGAAATTTCATTATATATAAGTCCTCTGTGCATGCGCCAAGTCTTTGATTTCTCCATGTTATAATAAGGGTGAAGCTGCATGATCTAGGGGGAAAGGAGGGTTTTAATTCTTTTCTGAATATTTTATAAAAAAGATATTCCTGATCCTTGTCTAGCTTGTGAACAATGCATATAAACAAACACACTCCCAGTAGGAAAACAGAGTTTATAGGGCCCTTTTATAACATAATCTTGTTCGTTTTCCTCAAATAATGAGATGAGCAATAATAATTTGTTCATCTTACAGCAAAGGGCTCAGAGGTTAAATTTGTTTTATTTGTTTTGGTTTAACAGTTACCATTGCTTGAACAGGTTTCTCAGGAGTATAAGTGAGAAACAGCCCTTGACCCTGGCAAGTTGTGTAAATGCACCGTTAAATGCATCACTGTCGTCTGGATGGGATCCTGGAACAAAAAGAGGACATTAATGGAAGTACCACTGAAATCCAAATGAAGTCTGGAGTTTCATTTTTTTTTAAGTATATAAAGAATTAAAAATTTGGTGGTGGGGGCACAGAATACAAGACAAAAAAATGTGACGGGCAACTGAACAGATGAAAATATCACATGTGTGCAAGTAGGTATAAGACTTAACAAAAATGTGCTGTTGCTTTTAATAGGGAAGCTGGTAATAACCTAAGTGCCAATCAGTATTATAATGGATAAATATCAGGTTGTGTATTTGGGCAGCGAGTGCCACATATCAGTTAGAAAAATGAGTTGGTATTGTGTCAGCATAGTTAATTCTAAAGTTAATGTCAGGAAATAAAGCAAGTTAGCAAAAAAAAAAAGCCTTCTTTTTGAATATTTTAAAAACACTTTATTTAAACATTATACACAAATTGTACAAAATCTAACAGGAAAGAATATTTATAATGAAAATGCATAGTTTCACCTCCACTTCTTCCCTTTTCCTGTCCCTAAAAGCCTTCGGGAATCATGCCTTGGTTTTTCTGCTGGTTCCTTCCAGGTCTCTAAATAAGATATTTATGTCGCTATTTTTATAACTAGACTAACTGTAGACATCTTCTGTTAATTTCTGTTATGATAAATGCAGAGTTACCATGCTTATAGCAGGCCTTTTTTGTGACTCTGGTTTTGGGTGGACTTCTGGAGTCTGTCCATGCGTTGTCCACCGGGCTCTCTGGAGGGTGAGTGTCTTGCTCTCCGTCCTCACACCCCCACCCTGCCCTGTGCTGCTGCCGGCAGACACGGCCCACCTCTTCCCTTGTCCTCTTGAGCTGATCACGGCGTTCATTTGTATTTTGTGTTCACAGCGTTGTGACTTAGTAAATGCTGCTCACAGCTGACGCACGGAATAAATGTGATGGCTTTCTCTTCCTGACAACCTTTTGCATTTCCTGGAGTCAGTAGTCATGTGGCTTTTTGCCCGATGTTCTGTGTACTCACCACACATCCATACCCAGATTGTTGCCCAGTTGTTAGAATTTTTCTCCCAATACACCGTTTCTCCCCTGAGAAAGGGACGGGGAGGATAAATTCCGTGAGACCTCAGTGGTCTGGAGGCTTTTGTTATGTGCTTACACGTAATTAATGATCTTCAGGTTGGAAGTTAATTTTCTTTCACAGTTTTGAAAGTCTCATCTGTTGTCTTTGAGCTTTCACTGTTGCTGTTAAGAAGTCTCAAAATCTCTCTCCCTCTTTGTCTCTCTCTCTCTCGCTCTCTTTTTTTCCTGGGCTGTTTTAGGACAGTGATTCTCATTCCTGGCTCCGATTTAAAGTTGTCTGGGAGCTTTGACCAAATCCTAGGTATGAGAGATTCTGAAATAATTGGTCTGGATTGGAGCCCAAACATAGGTATTTCTGGAAAGTTCCATGGCGGTTCTCATTTGCAGCCAGAGTTGAGAACCCGTTTCAGGGTCTTTTTGTGTCTAAAATACAGTGGCTTTTCATGACGCATTGTAATGGGGGTCTGTTCATCCATCATGGTAGGTGCTTGGTGTCCTAATAATCTATAAACTTATGACCTTTAAATTTGTGAGGTTTTTTATTTTCTTCAAGTTTCCCTGCTCTACTGTTTGTAGGTCCTGTGCTTCCATGTTCTGTGCTTAGACGCTCAGTCGTGTCCGACTCTTTGTGACCCCATGGACTGTAGCCCACCAGGCTCCTCTGTCCATGGGGACTCCAGGCAAGAATACTGGGGTGAGTTGCCATGCCCTCCTCCAGGGGATCTTCCTGACCCAGGAATCGAACCCTGGTCTTCCGCATTGCAGACAGATTCTTCACCATCTGAGCCACCAGGGAACCCCTCCATTTTCTGTAACTTTCTCTCTTTTGGTTTTGGTTTCTGAGTGATTTCTTCAGTTTGATCTTAACAGCGTTTCCATCGAGTTTTTCTTCTTTACTATATTTTTGTTTTCCAGAAATTTATGTTCTTGGTTCTGAATATTCTATTTTATGGACTCCTTTCTCTCCTGTCTTTATTGAGATCATAGTAGCTGACATATACCATTGTGTAAGTTTTAATGTGATGATGGATACATGTATATTGTGAAAACATTACCACAACAAGGTTAGTTAACACATTTGTCACCTTGTATAGGTACCTTTTTTTGTGTGTGATAACATTTAAATTTTATTTTCTTACTGGGAAGAATGGAGTGGGAGTTTGTGATTAGCAGATGCAAGCTATTTTACATAGAATGGATGAACAACAAAGTCCTACTGTGTAGCAGAGGGAACTCTATTCAGTATCCTCTGATAAACCATAATGAAAAAGAATGAAATGAAAAAACATAAAAAGAATGTACATGTAGGTATAATTGAATCACTTTGCTGTATAGCAGAAATTAATACAATAGTATAAATCAAGGATGCTTCAACAAAATAAATTTAAAGAGATTTACTCTCCCAGCCCCTTTCAGGGATGTGGTGTGGCGTTGTTGACCGTAGCCACTGTGCTCTACATTGGATACCCAGAACTTACTCGGCTTATAACTAAAGTTGTTCCTTTTGACTGGTATCTCCCCATCTCTTCCACCCCTGTCAGTCATCAGTCTGATCTCTGTTTCTGTGAGTTTTTTCTTTTTAAAGATTCCACATGTAAGTGGGATCACACAGTAGTTTCTCCCTTTCCGGCTTATTTTAATGCTCTCAAGGGTCATCCGTGTTGTGGCAAATGGCACGGTTTCCTTCTTTTTATGGTTGAATAATATTCCATTGGTGGTTACGTTTTCTTTCTTCATCCATGGATGCTTGGATTATTTCCACATTTTGGCAAATGCCACAATTTCCTCCTCTTATGCTTGGATCATATTCCAGTGGAGGTCACGTTTTCTTTCTCCATTCATGGACGCTTGGACTGTTTCCACATCGTGGCTGTCGTGAGTAATGTTGCGGTGAACGTGTAAGTGCAGGCGTCTCTTCAGGACAGTCTCTTCAGCTGTGTGCACAGAAGAGGGCTTGATGCCTCATGTGGCGGCTCCACTTTAGATTTTCGAGAAACCTCCACACTGCTCTCCATGGAGACTGCACCAGTTTACACTCCCAGCAGCAGTGTAGGAGGGGTCCCTTTTCTCCACATCTACAGTAAGACTCGTTATCTCTTACCTCTTTGACAGTGGCCATTCTGGCAGGTGTGGTCTCATATCTCATCCAGGTTTGGTTTGTTTCCCTGTTGGTGGTGTTGAGCATCTTTCCGTGTGCCTCTTGGTGTGAATGGCCTCCTGCTTTTATCTGTCCTCCTCTCTAAGGATGTCAGTAACTTTCTGTTAAGTTTCCATCTCCCTTCCCAGTTCTCTTTCCTCTAAGTTTGTTTTAAAAATTCCATCATTTGTATCAGTGCCCGCCTTGCCTATTGGAGGCTTTCCTCAGCACTCTTAGCGGCTTGCCTGCTCCCGTTGAAAAGCTGACATGAGGTTCTGTCTGTGTGGGCGACATGGCAGCTTTTGCCTTTGCTCTGAGCTCTGGCTGGGCCATTGCATCGAAGGGGCATGGGGAGTCCCTGCTGTCGTTGTCTTAGGGCCTTTTCTCCTGGCCCACTCAGCTTCCTCAGAGAGGATGGTTTTCAGCTCCAGCTGAGGGAACTGAGTGGGCGGAAGGTGGGAAGATGTCCAAACCGAAAAACTTTTGTTATGTATTGGAGCATGGTTGATTGACAGTGTTGTGTTAGCTTCAGGGATACAGCAAAGTGACCCAGTTACGTATCCCTATGTCCACTCTTTTTCAGATTCTTTCCCATGTGGGTTATTATAGAATATTGCGCAGAGTTCCCTGACGGTTATGTACTTTATGTCTGCGGCTGCTAAGTCACTTCAGTCTTGTCTGACTCTGTGCGACCCCATAGACAGCAGCCCACTAGGCTCCTCTGTCCCTGGGATTCTCCAGGCAAAAACACTGGAATGGGTTGCCATTTCCTTCTCCAGTGCATGAAAGTGAAAAGTCAAAGTGAAGTCGCTCAGTCGTGCCTGACTCTTAGCAACCCCATGGACTGGAGCCTACCAGGCTCCTCCATCCATGGGATTTTCCAGGCAAGAGTAGGGTATAAATGTTAATCCCAGCTCCCAATTTATCCCGCCCCTCGATCTTTCCCTTTGTTTTCTGTGTCTGTGAGTCTGTTTGTAAATAAGTTCAGTTTACCATTTTTAAAACTTCCACATGGAAGTGATATCACATACTTGTCTTCCTGTGACTTGCTTCGCGTAGTATGATCTTCGGGTCCAAGAGAGGGTCCAGTTTTCGTGTGGCCTCACTCTCCACCGCCTTTGGCATCCGTGTCTCCAAGACGAGAGACCCTGCCTCCCTCTCACTGTCACCTCTGCTGGTCAGGGGGTCATGGAGGGCGGGGCGCCTCCCTCAGAGGCTGCCCCCTCCCCTCCAGAGCTGCCGATCCGTCAGCTTCTGGGGAGCATCCAGCGGGGTTTCAGATACTAACCAGGGGGCTCTGCTACTGCCTGGGGCTCTAGCTCTTCGTCTGTTGGGGCAGGCATCACCAGTTCTTTTGCTTTTTGGCTCCCAAATCTTGTCTTTTTTTTTTTAAAAGTATTGAAGTACAGTTGGTTTCACAATAAGCTGTTAGCACAGTGACCCAGGTAAACATATATTCTTTTTCTTTTTCACACCCTTTCCCTTTATGATTTGTCACGGGATATTGAACATAGTTCCCGAATCTTATTCTCAACAAGTCCTTTTCCTTTCTCCTTGTTTGTAGGAGGAGATCCTAAAATTAGATCCCCTCACTGCCAGTGTAGTGGCTTTCAGGAGAGGAGACGTGAGCTCAGAGTTCCGCTGCCCTGTGTGATCAGAGCCGAATCCTGTGATGGTGAGAAGTGAAAGCTAGAGGATAAAAGGCCTCAGGTTGCCATCGTGGCTCTGCGTGGCGCCCCAGCCCTCTCAGCAGCCCTCCTGCTGGGCTCCGTGGTGTCTCGGTGTCTGCACAGACCTCGCAGGGCCTTGTGTTTGCTGATCTTTCCCTGTAGATCTGGCTGCCACTCGTTGGACTGAAGAGTTAAATTTGGAAAAGTTATTTAAACTCTTCTACAGTGCAGGTTGACAGCCAGTATTAAAATAAAATGTTGAGTTTAGAAACCCTAAAAATGCTGTGTTGGTTTTCACCGAAAGAGCTGGTGTGTGTGTGCTACATCGCTTCAGTTGTGTCTGAGTGTGACTGGGCTATAGCCAGTCAGGCTCCTCTGTCCGTGGGATTCTCCAGGCAAGAATACTGGAGTGGGTTGCCGTGCCCTCCTCCAGGGNTTGGTTTTCACCGAAAGAGCTGGTGTGTGTGTGCTACATCGCTTCAGTTGTGTCTGAGTGTGACTGGGCTATAGCCAGTCAGGCTCCTCTGTCCGTGGGATTCTCCAGGCAAGAATACTGGAGTGGGTTGCCGTGCCCTCCTCCAGGGGATCTTCCCAACCCAGGGGTGGGACCCATATCTGCTTCATCTCCTGCAGGGCAGGCGGGTTCTCTGCTGCCAGCGCCGCCTGTATCTTCTCCTGAAATCACTCACTGCCTGTATTGGCGTCTTAAGTATTCCTCTTTTCTCAGTGTCAGGACTACCTCACCCAGGTGTCATGAAGAAAAGTTAGAAATTGCAACTCATGTGGGTTCTTTGATTAGACGTTTGAAATAGAAACTCTCTGATGTTTCATTTTAAGACCTTTTTCTTCCTCTGAAGAATTGATAACACCATCTTAAGGAACTTTTACTAAAAATGGTCTTGGGGGTTAGTTTTTGTCACGACTTACGTATCAGGGACATTGTGTACATTCTTCACTGAATATTCATTTAAATTGAAAAAAGCAGTCTGAAGTTAGGCCGNAAGACCTTTTTCTTCCTCTGAAGAATTGATAACACCATCTTAAGGAACTTTTACTAAAAATGGTCTTGGGGGTTAGTTTTTGTCACGACTTACGTATCAGGGACATTGTGTACATTCTTCACTGAATATTCATTTAAATTGAAAAAAGCAGTCTGAAGTTAGGCCGTATTTGCTAAAGAAAAGCTAGATTTTTAACATTTAGACAAACCAGGAACTTCCTTTTTTTTTTTTTTTTTGGGTGAATATTTTTCTCCTCTTCAAAAGCATGTGACTGTTTTGGTTGTTACAGTTCTCTTTGGGTAGGTTGCTTTTCTGTATTTTATTTGCAAACACTTAAAATCTGTAGAAAAGCTGAAAGAACGATTAAGTGAACACTTTGTATACCTTCGGGCTTCCCTGGTGATTCAGAGGTTAAAGTGTCTACCTGGAATGCAGGAGACCCGGGTTTGATCCCTGGGTCAGGAAGATCCCCTGGAGAAGGAAATGTCAACCCACTCCAGTACTCTTGCCTGGAGAATCCCATGGAGGGAGGAGCCTAGTAGGCTACAGTCTGAGAAGGAAATGGCAACCCACTCCAGTACTCTTGCCTGGAGATCCCATGGAAGGAGGAGCCTGGTAGGCTACAGTCCGAGAAGGAAATGGCAACCCACTCCAGTACTCTTGCCTGGAGAATCCCATGGAGGGAGGAGCCTGGTAGGCTACAGTCTGAGAAGGAAATGGCAACCCACTCCAGTACTCTTGCCTGGAGAATCCCATGGAGGGTGGAGCCTGGTAGGCTACAGTCCATGGGGTCACAAAGAGTCGGACACGACTGAGTGACTTCACTTTCACTTTCACTTTGTATACCTTCACCTAGGTTATCTAGGTTCAGGGTTAACGATTATTAACATTTTGGTGCCTTTGTACACTGTCTATTTTTAATTTTTTTCTGAACCATTAAACATTGTTTGTACATTAGACACTTTGTCCCTAAATAATCACATATGTCCTCAGAATATGGAATTTCTCTTATATAATCAGCATACTGTCTTCATCCCTAAGATGATGTCTATAATAATAAGCATTCTTCGTTTTTCCCAACTTTTCACTCCCACTCTCCCCGAGGCCCCTAAGCCCTCAAGATTCAGACAAGGATTGCATGTTGTGTTTCATTGGTATGTATCTTTGGTCTCATTTACTCTAGAAAAGACCCTTCCTTGCCAGTTGTCTGAAGGAGTGTCCCACAATCTGGATTTCTTATTTTGATCCTCGCTTGATTGATTGCTACTGTAGAAGCAGGGATTGTTTCTTCCTCATTTATTAGCTGGCGTTCTTATGCACAGAAACCGTCCACCCTCTCCCTGCCTTTCTTGTCTAAACATCACTGTTGACTCATGGATTCTTTTTATTTTACTCAGTGTGTTAGAACCCTTTACCACTGCTATTCGTTTTGATGCTTAAATTGTCCCAGGTTTGGCTAGTGGGAGCCCTTGCAGCCAGCTTCTGTGTTATTATTATTATTATTTTTTTACCATGTTCTTGTTAATCTTGAGCCATCTCTGTTTTCTGGCACAAGATCTTTCCAGTTCACCTTGTGCTTTCTCTGCCCCAGATCTCAGATCAGGTATCTGAAGAGCCCTGGTTTATTTCGCTGGGGGTGTGTTCTTGGAAGCTGAGATCTGGGAGCTAGGTGCCTTTCTTGTTATCTGGTTACCCCTGCTCTTCGGGCCTTTTAGTGGAAGTAGCTAGGAAATAGATGCCTGTTTTCTTTTTTCTTTGGCGATTTCTTGTTTTTATAGACCCAGGAAATTATAGCTTACGTAGAAGGATTTTACTTTTTTAAAACTAAAAAAAAGTTTTTTTAAAATTGCTGAATGATTGTTTTAGAATGTTGCATTGATTTCTGCCGTATAACTGCAGGAATCTGTCATAACCACGTGTGTATCCCCTCCCGCCCTGTAAGTTGTCACAGAGCGGGCTGGGCGCCCTGTGTTGCGGAGGAGCTTCCCACCAGCGGCCTCCTTCATGCACGGAAGTGTACGTCAGTGCCGCTGTCTCAGCTTGTCCTAACCTCTCCTTCCTTCGCTGTGACCTCCAGCCCCTTCCCTATCTGCGTCTCTGTCTCTCCCCTGCAGGCGTGTTCATCAGTACAGTTTTTCTAGATTCCATACATATGTGTTAATATATGATACTTGTTTTTCTGGCTGACTTCACTCTGTGTAGCAGGCTCAGATTGATGCCCCTCATTAGAACTGACTCAGGTTCATTCCGTCTTACGGCTGAGTAATATTCCACTGTATACCTGTAGTACATCTTTGTCCATTCATGTTGATGGGTGTCTAGGTGGCTTTCACATCCTGGGTACTATAAATAGTGCTGAGGCTTGTTTTCAAGTCATAAATTTATTAGTGATGCTCACTATCTGAATCTGATGTCATGGGGTCCTTTTTTACCTTCTGTTGTAACCTTTTGGTTCCTACCAGTATTTGTATATAACCTAATTGCTCTTTCCTACAATATACATGGAACAGCACCTGTTACTACATCTTATCCTTACCGGGCTCATTTGGTATCAAGGTCCGGAGGTTCTCCCAGGCTGCCTGCTGGAAATAGATGAAAGGATGAAGGATTTAATGTAGGGATAAATGGTGGCCCAGATCTAAGGCAGCTTTGAGAATCAGCTGTTTGCATCCCCCTGCTGTCTTGGCCTTGTTAATGTTACATTTTCATTCCAGGTGTCTCTGCGCCTTGTCTCCCACCTTCAACCTTCCCTAGTGTGGAGGAATTTTCCAGGCTGATCATTTGCCCTCTGTTCAGCAGCACTCCTTTTGGGCGGTGTGTTTGGTATTGTTCCTCACGAGCAGGGCGGAGAGATTTCTTTTGTGGAAAGGGTCTGGCTACTTTCTTTTGTTTGAACTTTGTAATCACTGGACGTTCTCAGGTTTAATGGACTAGTACAAACTGGCTTTTATTTTTCTTAGAATGGCTGTAGACTGTTTCATCCAGAAGTGTGGTTAATGGTATATTTTCAGTTCATGAGTAATTTCGAAAATAAGGTAATAAAAAGTGTTTAATTTCCAGCCTGCCAACCAGCAAGCTGTAGTCTTTTTCTGAACAAATCAAAGTCATTATACAGGGCAAATATATTTAGCTACTGATGACATCTTAGAGAGCGCCCAAAAGGAGGAAAAGACATGTGGGTTTTTTTCCCCCCTAGATTTCTGAATGAGAAGAAAAGGTAAGCTGCCCAAAGTCTGTCAACTTGATATTTTAAAAAGAATAATGTTTTTTAAAGAAAATCTATGGTAGGTGTTGTTAGTGACTGAGAATTAACAAGCCAGTTTATAAAATAGTGAATAAAATAGTGAACAGAACATAAAGTTCCAACTTAACAGACTTAAATTTGAAATTGGCTTCTTCAGACTTTGTGACATTGAGTAGTTGGCGAATGCAGTCTTGAGCTTCAGTTTCCCTGTTGTAAAAGGGGCATTATAACACCCACTATCTCCCAGAGTTCAGTTCAGTTCATTCATACTCGACTGTTTGTGACCCCATGGACTACAGCACGCCAGGTCTCCCTGTCCATCACCAACTCCCGGAGTTTGCTCAAACTTGTGTCCATCAAGTCAGTGATGCCATCCAACCATCTCATCCCCTATTGTCCCCTTCTCCTCCCGCCTTGTCTTTCCCAGCATCAGGGACTTTTCCAGTGAGTCAGTTCTTCACATCATGGGGCCAAAGTATTGGAGTTTCAGCTTCAGCATCAGTCCTTCCAATGAATATTCAAGACTGATTTCCTTTAGGATGGACCGGTTGGATCTCCTTGTAGTCCAAGGGACTCTCAAGAGTCTTCTCCAATACCACAGTTAAAAAGCATCAATTCTTTGGTGCTCAGCTTTCTTTATGGTCCAATTCTCACATCCATACATGACCACTGGAAAAACAATAGCTTTGACTAGATGGGCCTTTATTAGCAAAGTAACGTCTTTGCTTTTTAATATGCTGTCTAGGTTGGTCATAGGTTTTCTTTCAAGGAAGCAAGCGTCTTTCAATTTCATGGCTGCAGTCACCATCTACAGTGATTTTGGAGCCCAAGAAAATAAAGTCTGTCACTGTTTCCAGTGTTTCCCCATCTGTTTTGTCATGGAGTGATGGGACCAGATGCCATGATCTTAGTTTTTTGAATGTTGAGCTTTAAGCCAGCTTTTTCACTCTCCTCTTTCACTTTCATCACTATAAGTGAGAAATCATAGAGGGCTAGACACACAAAAAAATACCTTTTAGCTTTACTTTCTGGTAACTCAGGAGTCGTCCTAGCTCTGGAGAAATGAAGGATCTGCAGTGAAGCCATGGTCGGGAAGGGTGGACAGCGGGCCCGTCTCTAAGAGGTGGGGTCTCCACCCAAGGGAGCGGCTGTGAGCATGGTGGGGGCGCCCCTTCTGGGGCTGGAGCGTGGGGCTGGGGCCCCGAACCTCGTCCGGGCAGGTGAGGTGGGCTCCCATTCCCGCAGGTGGTCCTGGGCTCCGTGCTCGGTGTGGGAGCCCAGGGACTGAGCGCTGGGGAGGGCACTCTTCCTCATCCCAGCCCTACCCAGGGGAGATAACAGTTGTTAATTTTTCTTGGCCTAGCGTGTGATTTCTTTCCAGTGCTCTCACTAGTGGCACATTCTGGTCTTGCCAGTAAGTGGAAGTCGTGGAAGGTGTCAGGGGGAATTCTTCACCCTCCTTTCTGGAATGATCAAAGTTCTTTGCGCCGAGGACTTCTGCGTAGAGTCTCCCTGTGCTGATCAACACTTGTAAACAGTCACCATGTTTTATACGGCAGTACCACTCACAGTCGCAGAGAGGGGGAAGCAATCCAAGTGTCTGCTGATGGCAGAATGGATAAACAAAATGTGGTCTGTACAGGCAGTGGGATATGACCAGCTTTAGTAAGGGAGGAAGTCCTACACCTGGGACAACGTGGACAGACCTTGAGGACATTATGCTGGGAGAAGTAAGCTAGTCACAGAATATGAGTCCACTTATAGGTGGCCTGACGGAGGAGCCTGGTGGGCTGCAGTCCATGGGGTCGCTAAGAGTCGGACACGACTTCACTTTCACTTTCATGCATTGCAGAAGGAAATGGCAGTCCATGCCAGTGTTCTTGCCTGGAGAATCCCAGAGACGGGGGAGCCTGGTGGGCTGCTGTCTATGGGGTCGCACAGAGTCAGACACGACTGAAGTGACTTAGCATTAGAGTAGTCAGATTTACAGAAACAGAAGGTAGAAGGGTCCTTACCAGGGATGGTGGGCCGGGTGGGGGCTGGGGGCAGGAATGGAGGCATCATTTAACAAGTGCAGTTTCTATTATGTGGGAGGAAAAGGTTCTGGAGACTGGTTGCACAGCAGTGTGAGCACATTTAGCGCTAATAAACCATAGCCTTAAAAATGGTCAAGATGGTAAATTCTGTGTTACAGATTTTTTACTGCAATAAAAAGCACAATAGTTTACAAGATACTGTTTGTATAACAGACATTTATGTATATATGAACATATGCTAACATTTATGTCTATGTATGGTTATTATATGGGGCTTCCCTGGTGGCTCAGAGGTTAAAGCGTCTGCCTGCAATTCGGGAGACCCGCGTTCGATCCCTGGAGAAGGAAATGGCAACCCACTCCAGTGTTCTTGCCTGGAGAACCCCATGGATGGAGGAGCCTGGTAGGCTACAGTCTGTGGGGTCGCAAAGAGTCGGACACGACTGAGCGACTTCACTTCACTGTGGTTATTATATGCACATATTTAAAAATTTCCTGTAGACTTAAACGTATTTCATATTGTGCTGTTTCAGTGTTTCTAAAAGATAAAAGAGTAAAAGATATGCAGACTAAAAGTGATACAATCTTTCCACAGGACAATGTACATATTCATGTTAACTGAGATTTCGCTTCCAAGAATTTGTTACAAGGGAAAAATTGTGCATAAAGGTTTGACGAGGGTATTAGTTTACAGCCCTGTTTATAATGATAATGAAAAGTTGGAAGGAATTCTGATTGCTCAGTTTTAGAGAATTGGTTAGACTATGGTGCAGCCATTGTTAATAAAAAGTTGGAAGGAATTTTGACTGCTCAGTTTTAGAGAATTGGTTAGATTATGATAGATCCATCATTAATAAAAAGTTGGAAGGAATTCTGATTGCTCAGTTTTAGAGAATTGGTTAGATTATGGTGCATCCATCACTTTATTGAAATGGAGATCCAGCTCTCTGTTGGCTGTGCAGCTCTCTATTGGTTGTGGGGATAAAGCTTGATTGAAGAATACCTTGATTGTGTTAACACTTGAGAAAGTTTGTGTTCTCTGTATAAACAACAGAACTCAGGTTTTTTAACTCTACATATTGTGCTGTAGCCATGGTAACAGAGGAATTCTCTCTTTTTAAAGTCTTCATTTTAGTTTTAAATTTTTATCTTAATTGTTTAGTTTCATGTTTGGCTGCGCTGTGTTTGTTACTGTGCGTAGGCTTTCTCTAGTTGCGTTGTGCGGGGACTGCTCTCCAGCTGTGGTGAGCGAACTCTGGACCTCAGGAGCTGTGGTGCAGGAGCCTCGCTGCTCCGTGGCCTGCGGTATCTTCCTGGACAAGGGATTGAACCCGTGTGCCCTGCATTGGCAGGTGGATTCTTAACCACTTGACCACCAGGGAAATCGCAGAGAGTGGGGGGGGGGGGTCTCTTGATAATTCAAATTATTCTAGCCCTTTTTTCAAAAGTCGGATACTAACTAATAGAGGAATATTATATACAACTCCGTATTTCATAAGCTTTTGCTCCTCAAAATATTTGATGAAGAAAAACTTAGTAGCATCTTTATGACTGTCCTAATTAAATTTAAATGTTAGAAATAACATCTAAAGATGTATATGTCATGAAAGTTGCCTTTCTTTTCTAATATTCATTTTATCAAGTTAACATTACTCACCCATAAGAGAAAGTCATAAACAATTCCGTGTTAGAACCTCTTTATAGCCATGCTTCTTCTTCCTTTTTTTTTTTTAATCTGGCATTTATTTGGTCTTTAATAACCTTCAAATAAGATGATTAAAATGCCCATGAGTAATTAGTCTGCTTCTCCTGTGAGCTCTGAGTTTCATTCTGAAGAGATGGGAGTCTAATTTTATCTTTTGTGGTGTATGTTACAGTGTTTCATATTTTTCCATGCTAACTTTGATGAGAATTGCAACCAGTCTTAAATAATGAAACCCTTAAGCTCATAAAATACCTAAGCTATTTTGTATCAATTTGTGCAGTGTCTAGGAATGCAAAGCATTTAGTCTGGTTTGTTTTGGGGAAGACTGACCTTCTACCTCAAGTCTTGATTTAAGTGACCTTGGTTAAATTACTATCTCTCTCTGAGCATCAGTTTACTCATCTGAAATCTAACTTTTGTGAGCATTTTTATACCTCAGGTGCCTTTATCTTAGGCACGTTCCCTGTCGGAGCCCAGATGCCAGATCCGTTGCACCATCTCTGCTCTGAGAGTTGGAGCACCCTCAGGCCTCACTTACAGATGGGAGGGGTCACTGCATGCACTTCAGAGAGTTGTTGTGAGGTGGGTGTGAGTTACTACATCTAGACTTCTTGGAAGAATGCCTGGTACATGGTAACTCAATCATGCAAGAATGTTGTTTTTATCATAGTTCTGAGTCTGCGCTGGTGCTTTACAATTTAAAATTTTCAGTGTTTCAGTGAATAAGAACTTGCCAAGTAGTTATTGTTGTTCAGTTGCTCACTCGTGTCCAGCTCTTTGCAACTTCATGGACGGCAGCACGCCAGGCTGCCCTGTCCTTCAGCATCTCCCGAAGTTTTCCCAGACACGTGTCCATCAAGTCGGATGGATGGTTAAGTCCACCCAACCATCTCATCCTCTGTCGTCCCTTCTCCTCCTTCCATCTTTCCCGGCACCAGTGTCTTTTCAAATGAATCGGCTCTTAGCCTTAGGTGTTGAAAGTAGTGGAGCTTCAGCATCAGTCCTTCCAGTGAACACCCAGGAATGATCTCCTATTTAGCATTGGCTGGTTTGATCTCCTTGCAGTCCAAGGGACTCCCAAGAGTCTTCTCCAACACCACAGTTCGAAAGCATCAGTTCTTCAGCACTCAGCCTTTCTTATTGTCCAGCTCTCACATCCATAGATGACTCCTAGAAAAACCATAGCTTTGACTATGCGGCCCTTTGCCAGCAAAGTAACATCTCTGCTTTTTAATGGGTTTCCTAGGTTTGTCACAGCTTTTCTTCCAAGGAGGAAGTGTCTTTTAATTTCATGGCTGCAGTCCCATCTGCAGTGATTTTGGAGCCCAAGAAAATAAAGTCTGTCACTGTTTCCGTTGTTTCCCCATCCATTTGCCATGAAATGATGGGACAGATGCCATATATATATGAAAGTGAAAGTTGCTGAGTCGTGTCCAAGTCTTTGCAACCCTATGGACTAAATATAATCCGTGGAATTCTCCAGGCCAGAATAATGGAGTGGGTAGCCTTTCTTCCGGAGAAGGCAATGGCACCCAACTCCAGTACTCTTGCCTGGAAAATCCCATGGACGGAGGAGCCTGGTAGGCTCCAATCCATGGGGTTGCTAAGAGTTGGACACGACTGAGCGACGTCACTTTCACTTCTCACTTTCATGCATTGAAGAAGGAAATGGCAACCCACTCCAGTATTCTTGCCTGGAGAATCCCAGGGATGAGGGAGCCTGGTGGGCTACCGTCTATGGGGTCACACAGAGTCGGACACAACTGAAGTGACTTAGCAGCAGCAGCAGCCTTTCTTCAGGGGATCTTCCCAACCCAGGGATCGAACCCAGGTCTCCTACATTGCAGGCAGATTCTTGATCATCTGAGCTACCAGGAAAGCCCATACAAAAGTCAGAGACCTACTGTATGCTGACTTCTGTGTTTATTGCAAGCCCTGAAGTTCCATATTATTCCTTTTCTTGGTATCACGCTCCAGGCATCCCAGTCCTAGAACATTTTAACCCAAGATATACCTAAGAATAGCAAAGACTTCCCAGGTGGCCCTGGTGGTAAAGAACTCAGCTGCCAATGCAGGAGACATAAGAAGTGTGGGTTCAATCCCTGGGCTGGGAAGATCCGCTAGAGTAGGAAATAGCAACCCACTCCAGTATCTTTGCCTGGAGAATCCCGTGGACAGCGGAGCCTGATGGCCAGAGTCCATGGGGTCGCAAAGAGTTGGACATGACTGAAGCAGGTTAGCATGCATCAGTAGGCCACCAGATCCCTTTTGTTTTGATTTAAAAAAAAAATTGAAATATAGTTGATTTACAGTGTTGTATTAATTTCTTCTGTATAGCAACATGAGTCAGTTACATACATATATGTGTATTTTGTTTTTGTGCTATCCTTTTGTTGTATTCCTGTACAATAAGACCCTAGACAGTGTTGTTTTCCTTTTGTTCTAATTCATGGTGGTGGTTAGAGGAGGCAGAGAGAAAGGAAGGACCCCCGGTTCCATGGAATCAACCACTTCGCACACTGACTCAGTCCTTGTGCCTTGACATCTGTGGCATAAATTGGCCACTGTGAAATCCTGAGCCAAAGAATGTGCGTATTTAAAAGGATAGACTTTCATGTGCATTTAGAAATATTCTTCATGATACCTGACAGGATGCAGCACAATAGTAATTTTTTCCCTGCTGCCTAGTGGGGGAGATGCTTCTTCCCATGCCTGATGTTTGCTTCTGGGGGTGGGGACACCCTGTTCAGGGGGCAGAGGCTGAGGCCTCAGCCTGACTGGTGAGTTTCTGATGAGAAGCAGCCCTCTGGCTGCAAGTGCTCAGGGACCCCACCCCCACCCCAGGGGCACCTACTGCCTGTGGCTGGGAGGTCAGTCTGTTGAGCTGGGGTGGTCAGTGTCCCCAGGTTGGGCTCCTGTTTGCCTTCCCCCTCCTCCCCTCGGATCCGTCCACGTTGAGCTGGGGTGGTCAGTGTCCCCAGCTCGGGCTCCTGTCTGCCTTCCCACTCCTCCCTCGTATCTGTCCATGTTGAGCTGGGGTGGTCAGTGTCCCCAGCTCGGGCTCCCGTTTGCCTTCCCCCTCCTCCCCTCGGATCCATCCAATTGCAGTATTGCTGTTAATGCTCATCTGTTTTATTCCACTTCTGAATTGGTTCAAAGTCTGGACAAGGGTTTCCTAGTTGCTGGCTCTCCTGAAGACATGCGTGCCTTGCTTTCTTAGGCCTTGGGTTTCTCAGTTGAGTTCCCTGCCAGTGACAGTTTGTGTGGAGAAACCACAGTTCATTCAGGTTAAGCACTGGGGGCCATTGCCAAGGAAAAAACAATCGGCAGTAGAGGTGCACGCTCATCTCTGTTTGAAGATGATCAGGGTTCCTTCTTAATTTATTTTTAAAAACATATTTATTATTTATTTGACTGTACCAGGTCTTAGTCGCAGCATGTGGGATCTAGTTCCCTGACCAGGCATCGAACCTGGGCCCCCTGCACTGGGAGCACGGAATCTTAGCCACTGGACCACCAGGGAAGGCCTTCATTCTCAATTTCTAGTAACTTACTCTGTGAAGCAAAAGGACCCTGTGCGTGCACATTAGTATTTGCCTGGATGTTCTGCTACCCTAACTGTTAGCATTTCAGATGAAGCTGTCACAGTGTCTGTAACCTCGAAACTTACTTTCCTCCAGGTCTTGATTTGACTCTGACCTTTGAGGAGACGATTTGTTTTTGTAATGCTGTTCAAAATAAAATGAATGCTATTCAAGATAAAATCTTTGGATGTGATAAAGGGGGTTCAGTGAGCAAGAACGATTTTCGAAAGATTTTCAAAATAAAGTTGAGTAGTTTAGGGTACTTCCCTGGTGGTCCAGTGGTTAAGAATCTGCCTTCCAGTGCAGGGGATGCGGGAACTGGGACCTGGTATACTGAGGGGCAACCAAACCTGCACGCCCTAACAAAGACCCAGGGCAGACCCCCTCCCCCCCAAAAAAAGAACAACTTCAGTACTAACCGAAGACTTTAGTGTAAAGTCTTAGTATAAAGTTTATGTTCAGAGCCCTCTTTTTCACTCAGAAAATTAAAAGCCATTAACTGCTGAGAGATCCTTCAGGAGCTGTGTGTCTGTATGCCTTTGACGCGTGCCCCTGCCTTGTTTTTTGAGCACTTTCTTTTGTTCCGATGTTATCAAATGTTCTAGGCTTATTTTGTATCTTCCCTGCCCCACCCTTTGAATCATCCATTTCTCCCAGGAGCTTCGGTGCGTTTTTTTTTTTCTTTTTTGAAGACAGTTTGAGAAACTAAGATCTCAGCACTGGGCCTTTGAAATCTTCCATTTTAAGAGTGGTTCTGGTATTTTGGAATCATATAAAATGTTAGACTGGCTTTCAGTTAATAGGTGTAATAGTTCCTGGTGCCCATTATATGGATAATTGTGATGGTTACAGTTTTGTTTAGAGGTAAGAATGAGGCATTTGAGGTTAAATAACAAAGCACTTATATCACCAATGGGATGCAGGGATGCCCCAGCTGTGCGAAGTGGGCAGTGCCCAGAGGCCCCCTCCTGGCTGAGCGAGGCTGGGGAGGCTTCCTTGTTGGAGGTGACAGTTGAATAGTCCCAGCCCAGCTCAGCTATCACCTTCTTTAAAATTGAAATAGAAGGGATCTCCAGTGCTGTGTTACTTTCCGCTGTATAGCAGTGAGGCAGTTACACGTGTGTGAGGCAGTTACACGTGTGTGAGGCAGTTACATGTGTGTGTGTGTGTGTGTGTACGCCCACATTCTTTGTATGCTCTTTGCA
Source organism: Neotragus moschatus (assembly GCA_006410615.1). Taxonomy (NCBI): domain Eukaryota; kingdom Metazoa; phylum Chordata; class Mammalia; order Artiodactyla; family Bovidae; genus Neotragus; species Neotragus moschatus. The sequence goes on along the minus strand of SJYA01003713.1, from coordinate 35,937 downwards.
GCGTAGCTTCCTGCAGCGTCCTGAGCACAGCTCCCTGGGCTGCACAGAACGCCCTTGCCTGTCACCATCCTGTAGGCAGTAGTTTGCATCTTCTAACATGGACTCCGTCCCTCCCCCTGCCGACCGCAAGGCGGTCCTCTGTGTCTTGGAGTATGTTTCTGAGTCCCAAATAGGTGCATTTGTGTCGTGGTTTAGAGTCTCCGTGTGGGTGATGTGTGGAATCTTTCTCTGACTTCACTCAGTATGATCACCGTATGATCGTCTTCAGTTGCATCCACGTTGCTGCAGATGGCATTGTTCCATTCCTTTTTATGACCCAGTAATATTTCGCTGTCCGTACCACATCTTTATCCATCTCTTTGTCGATGAACATTCGGGTTGTCTCCGTGTCTTGATTACTGTAAGGTTGTTAATAGTGGCTGCAGTGGACTTTGGGGTTTCATATATCTTTTTGAGTTAGTTTTGTCTGTATATATGCCTAGGAGTGGGAGTGCCGGTTCATATGAGAGCCCTATTTTCAGTTTTTTGGGGGGCCTCTGTACTGTTCTCCGTGGTGGCTGCGCCAGTTTACGTCCCCAGTGTCGACCAGTGTCGGAGGATTGCCTCTTCTCCCCACCCTCTCCAGCGTTTGTTGTTTGTAGATTTTTCAGTGATTGCCATTCTGCCCAGCGTGAGGTGCCTCATTGTAGTTGTGATTCAGCTGTAATCGCTTCTTTCTTTGCTTCCTGAAAGAGCTCCATTGTTGCTTCGTCTGTGACCCTCAGCACTGATCACACTGTTTGCATCTCCCGTTCCTCAGAATCTGTGAGCTTTTTGAGGTCAGGGATTGTGTCTCGTCTTTGTATAATCTTTAGAACACAGTACGGTAAATTGAGGACTTCGGCATGTTTTGGTTATGAGTGCGCTGAATTCAGAGGATCATGCAAACAATATCACAGAATCATTCCTGAACAGTATTTGTTCTTGTCGTTCAGTTGTTTGCGCAACTGTATCTGACTCTGCGACGCTGTGGACTGCAGCATGCCTGGTTTCCCAGTTCTTCACCATCTCCCTGAGTTTGCTCAAACCTACGTCCATTGAGTCGGTGATGCCGTCCATCTATCTCATCCTCTGTTGCCCTCTTCTCCTCCTGCCCTCAATCTTTCCCAGCATCAGCATCTTTTCCAATGAGTTGGCTCTCTTATCAGGTGGCCAGAGTGTTGGAGCTTCAGCATCAGTCCTTCCAGTGAATATGCAGGGTTGATTTCCTTTAGGATTGACTGGTTTGATCTTGCTGTCCAAGAGACTCTCAAGAGTCTTCTCTAGCACCCCAGTTCAAAAGTATCAGTTCTTTGATACTCAGCCTTCTTTACCAAGAGTCACATCAGTATATGACTATCGGAAAAACCATGGCTTTGCCTGTATGGACCTTTGTAGGCAAAGTGATGTCTCTGCTTTTTAATACCCTAAATTTGTCATAGCTTTTCTTCCAAGGAGCAAGTGTCTTTTAATTTCACGGCTGCAGTCAGTGTCTGTAGTGATTTTGATGCCCAAGAAACGAATATACAGATTTTGGAGCCCAAGGAAAAAAAACCTGAGCAAGGTACAGGTTTCATTCAGGTTTGAAAAGGTGAGTGAATATGCCAAGTTCAAATGCAAGTTCAAGAAGGCGGTGAGAGTCACTGACCTGATCTGAGGTTGATGATTGCATTAATGCCCTCACAATTCTCTGCTGCAGGACTTCAGAAGATGGCTGGGAGTCAGGAAGCTTTGCTGCAGGAAGTGATATCTGTTTGGTTTTACTTTTTTTAGTTTCTAAACATTTTATTGGAGTATAGTTTACTATAGTGTTGTATTTCAGGTATCCAGCAGAATGAATCAGTCACGCATATAGTATATTCGTTTTTCAAAAAAGATTCTTCTCTTGTAGGCTATCACAGAATACTGAGTAGAGTTCCCTGGCCTATAGAGTAGGCCATTGTTGAATATGTATGTGTCTTCGATATAACAGTGTGTATTCTTTCTAAGCTCCTGGTTTATCTCCTCCCCCCACTTTTTCCCCTTTGGTAACCATACGTTTGCTTTCTGTAAGTCCATTTCTGTTTTGTAAAAGAGTTCATTTGTATCATTTTTAAAAAGTAGATGCTACCTATGAGTGGTAAGTGTATGATATTTGTCTTTCTTTGACTGACTTCACCTCGTCTGGTTTGGTTTTTAACACGGACGGGGTGTGGATGGGCCGTGGACTAGAACTTTGGGAGTGGGAGGTGCAGGGTTCTTCCAGGGAGAGTTGGGAGGTCCGTCTGCTGACATAGGACATTCGGAAGGAGACCAGAGTGCTGAGGGGTAAGCGGGGGTCCTGGGAAGAGGTGTGTCACAGCTTGCGGAGTGACTGTCTCAGTTAGGCAGGTGGTAGGTTGGAGACTGTGAGCAGGGGAATGTGGATGAGAGAAAAATTCGAGAAAGAGTCATCCAGTGTAGAGACTGGGGACTGGTAGCTCACAGGCTGAGTAAGGGAGCGTATCAGGAACTGCTGTATTTAAACCAATATTTTAAACCAATATTTAGAAGTTGGGAAATTTTATTTAAAAATGCAGAGTTTACACTTCTCTTGAACAGGCTACCCAGTGATTCTGGGCCCACGTGGTCCATGGTGACACTTGGCAGAGGCTGAGCGGAAGACGCCCCTGAAGCAGGCCTCACCCTGTCTCCTTGAATGTGGCCCACATCCCCATGGCCACCGACCCTGCCTGCTTGCCTCCTGTGTACATCTGAGCTTGGGGTCTTTGGTTCAGAGGTGTGCAGAAGGCAGCCTTTTGTGTGTTGGGTACAGGCTTTTGTGGCGTTTGTAGTGGTGAGATACAGGGGAGCCAGGTCTGGGCGGGGGAGAGGAAGTGAAGGTGTATGTGTGGGGTGGTTACACTGGACGACCCTGGAAGAAAAGCTCACTGGTGAGCAAGCGCTTGTGAGGCCCAGGAGATAGCTGTACCGGTTATCTGATCTACTGTATAACAGAAAGTTTCTATTGAAGTGTAGTTTTGATGTACAGTGTTGTTTTGGCTTCAAGTATACAGTAGTGTGATTCAGTTTCATATATATATATATAATATATCTATTATATATATGGCTTCCTTGGTGGCTCAGCAATAAAGAATCTGCCTGCAATACAGGAGACTTGGGTTTGATCCCTGGCAACCCACTCCAGTGTTCTTGCCTGGGAAACCCCATGGACAAAAGAGCCTGGTGGGCTACAGTCCATGGGGTCACAAAAGTCAGACACAACGTAGTGACTAATATATATATAGCTACATATTTATATACCTATATATATATTCTTTTCCAGAATTTGTGTGTCTGCATCTATATTCTTTTCCAGAGTTTTTTCCATTATAGATTATTAGAAGATACTGAATATATTTCCACGTGCTGTATGGTCCTTGTTGGGTTATCTGTTTTATATATAGTCATGTGTATATTTTCATCCTGAACTCCTAGTTTATTCCTTCCCTGACCTTTCCCTTTTGCTAACCATAAGTTTCTTTTCTGTGTCTGTGGGTTTGTTTCTCTTTTGTAGAGAAGTTCATTTGTATCATTTTTTAAGGTTCCATGTATAAGCTATATCAAATGGTGTCTGTCTTTGCTCATCTGACTTCCTTAGTGGGATCATGTCTAGATCCATCCGTGGTGCTGCAGTGTTCTGTATAACAAATTACTCAACAACCTAGTAGCTTTGGACGATCACTGTCTACTGTCTCACCAGGAGTCTGGGATAGCTTGGCTGGGAGTCTATGGTCCAGGTCTCCAGGTCTCCAGGCTCTGTGGGCGCCCTGGGTCCCCGCCCCCAGCCCCCAGGGGCTCGCCCCCAGGCCTCAGTGCTCACTTGTCCCTGGAGGCCTCAGGGCTCACCTGTCCAGAAGCTGCAGGTGTTCACCGGTCCCTGGAAGCCTCCGTGCTCGCCTGTCCCTGGGAGCCTCCATGCTCACCTGTCCAGAAGCTTCAGATGCTCACCTGTCCCTAGGAGCTTCCGTGCTCACCTGTCTGGAAGCTGCAGGTGCTCGCCTGTCCCTGGGAGCCTCCGTGCTCACCTGTCCCTGGGAGCCTCCATGCTCACCTGTCCAGAAGCTTCAGATGCTCACCTGTCCCTAGGAGCTTCCGTGCTCACCTGTCTGGAAGCTGCAGGTGCTCACCTGTCCCTGGGAGCCTCCGTGCTCGCCTGTCCCTGGGAGCCTCTGTGCTCACCTGTCGGGAAGCTGCAGATGCTCACCTGTCCAGAAGCTGCAGGTGCTTGCCTGTCCCTGGGAGCCTCCGTGCTCACCTGTCCCTGGGAGCCTCCGTGCTCGCCTGTCCCTGGGAGCCTCTGTGCTCACCTGTTGGGAAGCTGCAGATGCTCACCTGTCCAGAAGCTGCAGATGCTCGCCTATCCCTGGGAGCGTCTGTGCTCACCTGTCTGGAAGCTGCAGATGCTCACCTGTCCCTGGGATCTTCTGTGCTCACCTGTCTGGAAGCTGCAGGTGCTCACCTGTCCCTGGGAGCCTCTGTGCTCCCCTGTCTGGAAGCTGCAGGTGCTCACCTGTCCCTGGGAGCCTCCGTGCTCGCCTGTCCGGAAGCTGCTGTTGCTCGCAGCAGGGCCACCGGAGACTGAGACGGGGGGCGGGGTTGGGGGAGAGAGTGGACCCTGCAGGGGGGCCCTGTTGCCTATGCTCTGACCCCAGAGAGACGTGTTGTTTCTGGTTTGTGTAGGTGATCCCATGACGGAAGAGACTGCATGGATGTGAACCCTGGAAATGGGGACTACGGGGGTGACTCCGAGGGGTACTGTGTGGGGGCGGCCACTAGTGGCCGGAGGCCACACGCCTTGGCTCTGCCTTCTGGCGCTCTGACCCGTCTGTGTTGCCAGCGTAGTCCCCCTGGGACAGAACTATTCGTGATTCTGGTTGTTTTGTCCCATTGACTCATTGTTCACTTGTGATAGCCTCATGGAATGAAAATTGAAACAGTTTTGGAGTTTTAAAGAGCATGTTGTTCATTCTCTTAATTTCATAGTCTTTTAGGCTTGAGAGGCCGCACGGCAGTGCCTTGATCAGCCTCAGGAGGCTGCGGAGTGAGTAGTGGACAAGACAGGGCTGCGGAGGGTTGGTTCAGCCATGCCTCCCAGCCTGTGGGCCCCAGCACACGGAGCGCCATTGTGTAAAAACGGCATCGCAAGCAACTTCTCATGATTCAGCTGTTAAATTAATTAAGTCTTCTGTGAATTTTATTTTCCCTGCTGTAAAAGGATTCAGATGTTATACTGAAAATTTACCCAGTGTCTCTTAATATATACATCTGACATTTGGTTTTTACCAAAGGATTAAGTGCTTATAGAACAGAAGTTGGCTAAAAGTCTAAAATTATGCTATTTAAATGCTGAGATTTGGATGGCTCAGCTCTCTTTACCTGGCCCAATGCTTGTGTTTAAAATAGCCTGACCCATGGTATGAGGTGCAACTTTTCCCTGCTTCCTTTGTGATTTCCCTTTCAGGGTGTGTTTTATTAGTCATGTTGGTATTCCTTTCTCGCTGGAATATTTCTCACTTTATGTGTAAGTCATTGCCCCACGCGCTTGCCGGCCAGAGCAGGAGCCTCGTGACTCTGACATCATCTTGCAGTGGGGTTTTTCTCCAGGTTTGAAGTTTTTCAGCTGAGGTTAAAGGTCATGTAAAAGGTCATGAGGTTAAAAGGTCATGCTTACCTCCTTAAACATGTAGGTAAAATTTTGTGTTTGTTTTCACCTTCTGTGTGCATTTGGAAGAAAGCCCAGTGAATTTATCAGATTCTTGGAGAAACCTACGATCTCCAACTATTGGTGACCCTCGGTGTTTAATGCAATTTTGTCCTCTAGTTGTGATGGATTTTGCTGTTTTACATGTGTGGTTTGTGTGCAGATATTTCTACATTTCTGAAAATGGAGTCTCAGCATTTTTCCTATAAAAACTCAAAACCAAAACACATACTTGAATATTTTGACCCATAGTTTTTGTACTTCTTTGATGATTATTTATATATTTAGAATTGCTGGAAATAACAATTTTTGCAGTTTAATGTTTTTAGATGTTTTACTTCTCTAGGTTCAAAAAATTCTAGCGTCTCCTTAAATGACACCACATTTTTTAACTATGACATTACAGATGCAGCCACAACGTCGGTTGAACAACTGCTCTTTGCAGACAATTTTAGTCACATAGCTGGTGTGAGGATTAGTGTTTGTCTAAATTGGGGCCCCATGGAAGAGGATTTCTGAGCTTCTAAAATAATACCCAGTTTTCTTAGGTAATGTTTATCATTCTCTTCCCTTTTGAAGAGACTTTATTATCTAACAGGAATGCTGTTAAGATCTCTCCTGCTAATTGTATGGCCAGAGTCCTTTTAAAAGTTAAAGTATTCTGAGATGTGGTAGCTCTAAGGCCGTGTGCATATAGTCCAGAGCGATTTTATAAATAGAGCGTTCCTTTCTCCAGCTCCTACCTTACTCCTGAATAATTCAGTTTCCTGGCTGGTTATTTCTCTGTTTCCATGTTTAAAGACGCAGAGCCCCACTTTAAGCAAAAACGAGTGCGGGTAGCGGTCTGCTTCATCTTTCCACATCCTCATTACGTCGCAGGACTCAGTAGAGAGAGTGGCGCGCTCTGCCATCAGAGCGTGTCCCATCAGCAGCGGACCCGGCTCTGGGGAGATGCAGGGACTGAAACAGGGCATCTCACACTCTGGGTTTTAATGTATTGACTGGCTTTGAAATTAGGAGCAGTTATGGTCTTTTTTGGTTAGACTGGGCTGATTTCTACCTTAACCATTAAGTTGTGTTTGTTTTATTCTTTAAAAATTTTTATTGGAGTATAGTTGGTTTATAATGTTGAGTTAATTTCAGGTGTGTAGCAAAGTGATCCAGTTACACACATACGTGAATCCACTCTTTTTCAGATTCTTTTCCTGTGTAAGTTAGAGGATATAGAGTTCTCTGCGCTGTATAGTAGGTCACTGTTGGTTATCTGATTTAGAGCTGTGTGTTATGTTTATTGTGTTGCTACTTCTGACAGCTTGAAGGTAACATATGGCACAAAAATTTTATCATACTTTTCGTGTAACACTGAGACCACACAGTGTTGGGGTCTAACAGTCCAGGTGTGGAAATCCCGGCTCTGCCAGTTTTAAGTTGAAACTTTTCATTGCTGAACTTTTCTGCACCTCAGTCTGTTTGCAGACGTCCGCTTCCTGGTTACTGTGGCGCCCTCTGACTCCTTCACCTGCTCTTACGGAGTCTGACATGGGCGGGCGTCAATGAGGTCATCAGACACCTGGAAAGTTACGGCTGGAGTAGGTGCTGTGACGGGTGGATCGGTGCGTGCAGAGATGACAGATCTGGGGTTCGGTGGAGGGAAGTCAGAGAAGGACTGTTGAAAAGGAACTCTTTTGCTTCAAGTTGCATAATAGTTGTGTTGCTTGCCTTTCTCATGGCTTTTGTTATTTTATTTCCACTTTAGATCCCTTATTTGTGTAGTTCATCGGAACTCCATTTTAGCAGTGGAAGGGAAGTGGATAAGTGAGTGAGAGTAAGCATTTTGAGGGCAGGGATAAGTTTTTAAATGAATAGGCTTTTAGAGTAGTTTTAAGTTCACAGAAGAGTTGGGCATAAGGTCCAGAGGGTTCCGACATACCCTATTCTCCCCCACAGTTTTCCTTATTGTTCAATGAACATTTTGTTATTAGTGTGGCATATTGATTTTACTTGATGAACCAATATGGATATGATTAAGCACAATCAGTAGTTTTAAGTGTTGTAAAGCTCTTTGGGGTCTGACAAATGCCCTAAAAATCCCCTGTCCTCCACCTGTTGATCCCTCTCTTCCTCCCTGCCCTCATTGGCCTTTTTTTGCCTCAATAGGTCTGCCTTTTCCAGAATGTTCCATAGTTGGAACCATGTAGCTCTTTCACACTGGCTTTGTTCATGTCCTTGTCTTCTCGTGGCTTGGTAGCTCACTTTTTTCTTTCTTAAAAAAACTTTGATTCATTTATTTGGCTGCACCAGCTCTTAGTTGTGGCTTGTAGAGCCTTTACTTGTGGCAAATCGGGTCTGTTAATAGTTCCCTGACCAGGGATCGAACCTGGGCCCCCTGCATTGGGAGTACAGAGTCTTAGCTACTGGACCGCCAGGGAAGTCCTTCGTTTTTTCTTTTTCTTTTTTTAGCATCTAAAATTAAAAAAGAATAAAGTTTAACCCTGTTCGCTCACTTTTGTCTTATTGCAGAATAATACTCCATTGGATGGATGTTTATTCATTGACCTCCTGAAGGACACCGTGGTTGCTTTTGATTTTTGTCAAGTCTGAATGAAGCCGCAGTAAACGCTCATGTGCACACTATATGTAGACATGAGTTTTCAGTTCATTTGAGGGAATGCTTAGGAGCGTGATTTATGGTTTGCATGGTGAGAAAGTTTAGCTTGGTGAGAAACTGCTAACCTGTCTTGCAGAGTGCCTCTGCCTTTTGGCTTTCTGTCAGCAATGACTGAGGATTTCTGTTGGTTGACCCTCTTCGCAGCAGTTGGTGTTCTCTGGTGTTTTGGATTTGGCTCTTGGAAGAGATGTGCAGGGATAGTTCATTGTCCTGCTTTGCTGTTTCCTGATGACAAGCAACGTGGAGCATCCTTTCGCGTGCTTGGCTTACTTGCCATCTCTACGTCTCCTTCGCAGAGGTGTCTGTTCAGACCTTTTGCTACTTTTCAGTTGGGTTGTTTGCTTAGTTCTTGTTGAGTTTTAAGAGTCTTGTCTATTTTGTGGAAGAGGCCTTTTTCAAATGCATATTTTGCAAATGTTTTCTCTCATTCTGTGCCTTGTCCGTTCCTTCTCTTTCTTGTATCTTCTGCTGAGCAGAAGCTTTTGATTTTAATGAAGTCCAACTTACTGCTTTTCTCTTTCGGGGACTGTGTTATTTATAAAGTCATTGTTTATTTATAAAGTTATTTATTATAAGGTCATCCACCCAATCCACAGTCACCTAGATTTATTCCGTGTTATCATCTAGAGGTTTTATAGTTTTACATTAGGCCTGTGATCCAGTTTCAGTTAATTTTTGTGAGGCGTCTGTGCCTAGATTCACTTGTTCTGCCTGTGAGTGTCCAGTTGTTCCAGCACCATTTGTTGCAAAAACTATCCTTTCTCTGCTGGGTTGTCTCTGCTGCTTTGTCAAGATCTGTGTTGTTCTGTTTCTGGGCTCCCTGTTCATTTCCATTGATCTGCTTGTCTGCTTCCTCACCACCACCTCCCCATCTTAACGATGTTAGTCCTTCAGCCTTGTTCTTTTTCAGGATTATGTCGTCTGTTTTGGGCTGGAATGATTTTTTGTATCTGAAGAATAAGCCCTTGCAGACTTCCCTGGTGGTCCAGTGGTTAAGTATCTGCTTTCCAGTGCAGGCCATGTGGTTCTGTCCCCGGTCGGGGGACTAAGATTCCCCGTGCCACGGGGCAGCCAAGCCTGTGTGCCCCTACTGGAGAGCTGGCACCCTGCAAGACACACCAGCGTGGCCAAAGGAAAAATCAGCACTTGCTAAATGCTCTTTGTTAAGTACCAGTTTTTCAATATGGCAGCTGTGGTGATCTTTTAAAGCTCAAGTCTGATCTGTTTTTCTGCCCAACTGCTGCCTCTGCTTTCCCATTGCAGTGAGGGTCGCATTGAAAGTCCTGAGCTGGGCTGCTTTCCTGGCTTTGAATGTCTTTCCCTCGAGGTCTGCAGGGCTGACGCTCCTTTGTCTGTTTCAAGTCCTGCTCACATGCAACTTTCCCACCAAGGATCCTGTGGTCATTTTGTCTGAGATCTCAGCTTGCCCCCCTTTCTCTCCTTTACACTCTGCTCTCTCAGCCTCTCTTAGCCTGCTGTTTTCTTCATAACTCTCATCACCTTCAAAACCCTGTGTACTTACTTATTTGTTATGTTTATTTTATCATTTATTCTCTCTCTCTGCTTAGAATTTAATTCCAAATAGCAGAGTTCTTTGTTTTGTTGGCTAACGTGTCTTCAGCAGATAAAACATTGTAGGTTATCAATGCATTTCATTTAAAAAAATGAATGAGTGAGTGAATGATATGGTGCCGTGCAGAGCATTAGTTATGTGGAAGGAGGCTGAGTGGCCAGTCCGTTCAGTCCCACCTGATCCTTAAACTCAGGACCTTGTTAAGACCAAGTCAAAATCTAAACCAAACCAAGATCAATGTTTGACAGAATGTATTGAGTCTGACAAGGTGCAGCTGCGTGTGGTGGTAGTGGGTTTTCCTGACTGTGTAACTTACGAGTAGCTTAGGAACAGCAGCTGAGTCAAAATAGAAGCAGAACCACTGATTCGTTAGACTTTCTAAACACAAGTCGCCCACTCTGTGTCTCAGCTAAGAGAACTGGGATTTCCCTTAGTGTAAGGACGATGAGGAAAAGTTATGACCAACCTAGATAGCATATTCAAAAGCAGAGACATTACTTTGCTGACTAAGGTCTGTCTAGTCAAGGCTATGGTTTTTCCTGTGGTCATGTATGGATGTGAGAGTTGGACTGTGAAGAAGGCTGAGCGCCAAAGAATTGATGCTTTTGAACTGTGGTGTTGGAGAAGAGTCCCTTGGACTTCAAGGAGATCCAACCAGTCCATTCTGAAGGAGATGGGCCCTGGGATTTCTTTGGAAGGAATGATGCTAAAGCTGAAGCTCCAGTTCTTTGGCCACCTCATGCGAAGAGCTGACTCATCGGAAAAGACTCTGATGCTGGGAGGGATTGGAGGCAGGAGGAGAAGGGGACGACAGAGGATGAGATGGCTGATGGCATCACTGACTCAATGGACATGGGTCTGAGTGAACTCCGGGAGTTGGTGATGGACAGGGAGGCCTGGCGTGCTGCAATTCATGGGGTGGCAAAGAGTTGGACACGACTGAGCGACTGAACTGAACTGAAGGACGATGAGAAGAGAAATGCGGCAATGACGGAGAAAGGCCTGTGTGTCTGAAATGAGAGACTTCAGACTTTAGAAAGTTCATGGTGCTGTCTTCCAGAACAGCACTGTAGCCAGGACTTTCAAAACAGATCGGTTTACCCACCTGTGTATCCTATTCCCTGGGCTGGTAGGTACTTGGCATGTAGTAGGCGTCAAATGAGTGTCAAAAGAATGAATATTGTAAGAGGCAGTGCATTGTCAGTGACATTGAGGATCTGGGCATCATAGTATTTGCCTTTGTTGTGATTTATTTATCTATAAGAAGAGATATTTTTCTACCTTGAAGAAGTAAGTTGCCTTTGACTTAAAAGTCTCAGGTGAGTTCGTTTTCAGCAAATGTGGAATGGTGCTTCAGTTAGTGAATCTTTGAGTGCAAGGTTTCACTTCTGCAGTGCTTGTGAGTAGCAGGTTCTGGTGCTGGGAAGTTGTGGTGTGTGTGCCCAGCTGAGCAGGACAAGTAGCTACACTCAGATTTTCTCTGCCCACAGGCAGTTCACAAAAAACAGCAGATCCCAAACCAAATTTACTAAGTTCTGAGAGGGACTGTTTCCAGTGTTTTTATTCTGTTTTATTGAAGTGTAGCTGATTTACAATGTTGTTTTAATTTCTGCTGTGCAGCAAAGTTACTCAGTTATATAGAAACACATTCTTTTTCCTATTTTTTTTCACGTTGGTTCCTTAGGTCAGTTCAGTTGCTCAGTCATGTCTGATTCTTTGCGACCCCATCGACTACAGCATGCCAGGCCCCCCTGTCCATCACCAGCTCCCAGAGCTTACTCAAACTCATATCTATCAAGTTGGTGATGCCATCCAACCATCTCATCCTCTGTCGTCCCCTTCTCCTTCTGCCCCCATTTCCTCCCAGCATCAGACTCTTTTCCAATGAGTCAGTTTTTCGCATGAGGTGGCCAAAGTAGTAGAGCTTCAGCTTCAACATCAGTCCTTCCAATGAACACCCAGGACTGATCTCCTTGAGGATTGACTGGTTGGATCTCCTTGCAGTCCAAGGGACTCTCAAGAGTCTTCTCCAACATCACACTTCAAAAGCATCAATTCTTCGGTGCTCAGCTTTCTTTATGGTCCAACTCTCACATCCATACATGACCACTGGAAAAACCATAGCCTTGACTAGATGGACCTTTGTTGGCAAAGAAATGTCGCTGATTTTTAATATGCTATCTAGGTTGGTCATAGCTTTTCTTCCCAGGAGCAAGTATCTTTTAATTTCATGGCTGCAGTCACCATCTGCAGTGATTTTGGAGCTCCCCCAAAATAAAGTCAGCCATTGTTTCCACTGTTTCCCCATCTATTTGCCATGAAGTGATGGGACTGGATGCCATGTTCTCAGTTTTTTGAATGTTGAGTTTTAAGCCAGCTTTTTCACTCTCCTCTTTCACTTTTATCAAGAGGCTCTTTAGTTCCTCTTCACTTTCTGTTATAAGGGTGGTGTCATCTGTGTTTGTGAGGTTATTGGTATTTCTCCCAGCAATCTTGATTCCAGTGTGTGCTTCATCCAGCCCGGGATTTTGCATGATGTACTCGGCATCGAAGTTAAATAAGCAGAGTGACAATATACAACCTTGGCCTACTCCTTTTCTGATTTGGAACTAGTCTGTTCCATGTCTGGTTCTAACTATTGCTTCATAACCTGCATACACTGTTCTTAGGAGGCAGGTCAGGTAGTCTGGTATTCCCATCTCTTGAAGAATTTTCCACAGTTTATTGTGATCCACACAGTCAAAGGCTTTGGCATAGTCAATAAAGCAGAAGTAGATGTTTTTCTGGAACGCTCCTTTTGGATCATCCATTGGGTGTTGTCAGTTTGATCTCTGGTTCCTTTGCCTTTTCTAAATCCAGCTTGAACATCTGTAAGTTCATAGTTCACGTACTGTTGAAGCCTGGCTTGAAGAATTTTGAGAATTATCTTGCTAGCATGTGAGATGAGTGCAATTGTGCAGGCACTTGAACATTTCTTTGGCATTGCCCTTCTTTGGGATTGGAATGAAAACTAACCTTTTCCAGTCCTGTGGCCACTGCTGAGTTTTCCAAATTTGCTGGCATATTGAGTGGAGTGCTTTCACAGTATCATCTTTTAGGATTTGAAATAGCTCAACTGGAATTCCATCACCTCCACTAGCTTTGTTTGTAGTGATGTTTCCTAAGCCCCACTTGACTTCACATTCCAGGATGTCTGGCTCTAGGTGAGTCATCACACCATTTTGGTTATCTGAGTATTGAAGATCTTTTTTGTATAGTTTTTCTGTGTATTCTTGCTACCTCTTCTTAATATCTTCTGCTTCTGTTGTGTCTGTACCATTTCTATCCTTTATTCAGCCCATTTTTGCATGAAATGTTCCCTTGGTATCTCTGATTTTCTTGCAGAGATCTCTAGTCTTTCCCATTCTGTTGTTTTCCTCTATTTCTTTGTGCTGATCACTGAGGAAGGCTTTCTTATCTCTCCTTGCTGTTCTTTGGAACTCTGCACTCGGATGGTTGGTTTCTCCCAGGATAATACATCTGGCTCCCTGTGCTCTTCAGCAGGACCCTGTTTATCCATCCTGTGTGTACCAGTTTCCATGGACTAATCCCAGACTCTGAGTCCTTTCCTGCGCCATCCCCCTCCCCCTTGACAACCACAAATCTGTTCTCTGTATCTGGCAGGTGTTTTTAAGTGATCAGTTTAGGTGTTTTCCTTTGAATGGACAGATGCCTTTTTTCCTGCTGAAGAAAGTCGACATTGTTGTTGGTTGTCAGGGATCAGGAATTAAAGTCTCACTCAGACCCTGAGAGTCTTCTTCTAGACTCTGGTAGTTTTTCCAACTGGGGTCTGCCTAGTGGTGCCTCCAAACACTGTCAGGTCTCAGAATGCGTTCTTCTCCACTCCGCGGCTCTGCTTTTGAGGCTGGCTGACTTCTGTACACCTCCGCCCGGACTTGGTCCTCACTTTGCGTGTCAGCCTTCTGCACATCCCTTGACACCACGGCCTTTCCCTTGATGCCCTGGTATAGGTCTCTGGCCTGTATTCTTTCTGCCAGATGGTTGGTTTGGATTCACTGCTTTTCTTGGAAGTCGTAAGTCTTGCCTAATTTCTTCCTGCAGTCTTGTCTTACTATAATGCTAGGGTGGTGGTTGGAAAGAACACTCGCAAGCACTAAGTGATGGCATTTCGGTGTCCATATCTGTTCATATCTATGAAGTGGAGACTATGTTTTAAACCCAAAGTGGAGGAGGTGTACGGTGGCAAAGGCGGTGGAGACCTTTGGAAAGTCTCATGTCAGTGAAAGTGGGTGCTTCCCCTCGACCTGAGGAGCTTTGGGTAAGGCCGTGGGGTGTCCGGGTCATGGGGTCTCCGTGGTGTGGACCCCAGCTGCCTGAATATGATGAGCCGGCTTCGTCCTGCATCCGGGGCCGGCGGTCACATGCGTTTTTGCTGCATCTGAATTTGTCGTCTTCTGCTTCTTCCCTCGCCCCACTTCTTCCCTAACATCCTTCCTTCCTCCTTTCTGTCCCAATTTTCTTCCCTTTTTTTTTTTTTAAACCAAATATTTGGATATCTCCTCTCTACTGGAGAATGTGCTTGCTGGGAGTATGAAGCTGGATGAAACAGGGTCCTTGGCCTCAAACGGCTGGGGAGCAGAGGCCTGTGCCTGCGGTCTGGTACCCCAGACCTGCAGTGCCGGGAAGAAGGGCAGGCCCAGCCTGTGGTGGCACCGAAGGCAGGGGACAGTGACCCGAGGGGGTGTCTGGCCAGGAAAAGACACGCTATTGCTGTTACAGTGGGCCGATCAGAGAGTCTTGAAAAGGTGTTGCTTGCTTTGCTCCTCCTGACTTGCATTTTTCAGTGTAGCCACTGGGGGAGCACAGGACAGTTGGGCTGTGATTTTCAGAGAGGATCCTGGAACCTGCCTGCAGTGTGGGAGACCTGGGTTTGATCCCTGGGTTGGGAAGATCCCCGGGTTCGATCCCTGGGTTGGGAAGATCCCCTGGAGAAGGGAAAGGCTTCCCACCACAGTATTCTGGCCTGGAGAATTCCACGGACTGTATAGTCCGTGGGGTCACAAAGAGTCAGATATGACGGAGAGACTTTCACTTTGAGTCTTCTGTCCAGGCAGGAGTGGTCAGACCAGGACTGTGTCCCTGTGTCTTTGCAGGGCACCTGGGACTGCATATGTGTGTGTCTGTGTGTGTGTACGCGTGTAAGTATGTGTGTGCATGTGTGCTCATGCTGGGAAAAGTTTTGCCTTTAAAGAACAGGTGGTTAGACGGGTGGGCGACTTCCTGTTATTGAACTGTAGTTATTGTCAATTCTGGTGGATTATTATTAATTTGTGTATTTATAGCGCTCAGTTACATTACAGGGGAGCTTCCATGATAATAACGAAAATATCCTTAAACCTTAGGTTTGTACTTACTCTGAGTACATTCTGGAACGGTGAGCAGTGTAGGTGATAGAGAATGAGAGTTCCTTGTGAGATTAGACCATGTTTCTTGAGGCACATGGTAGTTTACAACGTGACCCCTTTCAGGCCGCCTCTCTCTCATTCTCAATTTATTGATCTTAGAGAAAATCTGGGACATGTTGACGTGATCCGGGCAGAGAGAAGAGGCCCTTTGACCTAATTAGGTAAATGATCAGAGAGCTGAGGCCTGAATTGATGTTTTTGTGAATATGACTGGAATATTTAAGGACAAAATTAGAACACACGGCCACAGGTGCCAAATTCCTAAGGATAAACAAGATGGAACTGCTTTCTGTAAAGATGTTACTCTCATGGATTTGTTTTACTCGTGGTACAGGACATAGTAGGCATTAAAATAAGTCCCTGTTGAACAAATACAATAATCAAGAAAAAAATCAACTTTGTTTTCGTCCTTATTGTCTTGTTAAGCAAACATTTTTGAGTGGATGACATTGAAAGAAGGGAGTCTGAGGAGTTAAGGCAGGGTTCCTGTCTTCAAAGAGGTATGATTGGGAGAGAGACATGCACAGAGGATGTTGGGGGATGTGGTATGAGCTGTGAGCAGAGGAGACTGTGAGCAGGGTTTTCAAAGGCGGCTCTGGTCTCGGAGCCTGGAGGAGCTGCTTTTAAAGCCCACTTTCTGCTGGGTGGTCTCTGCATGGACAGGGCAGGCCCTCAGACCACACGAGATGGCCCCTAAAGCCACTGCTCCCTTTCGAGCTCCATGAGCCTGTTTGAAAGTTTCCACACCATGGCCTCAGGTTGACATTTGTGTCCTGAGGAGGCAGAAGATTGGGAAACTAATAGAAATTGCTTTTGGGGTTTCAGATGCACGGCTGTGAGGTCCATTAAGTAATCGTCAGTGGGTACTGAAAGCAAAAGCTGTAGTCCCTTCATACGTAAGTCAAGTTCCTGTAGACAGTTATTTGCTAAAAGTGATTATGATGTAAGACCTTGTTTCTTGAAGTGTCAATGAGAACCCAGTTAATCCTTTTCCAAGTTGTTGGAAGGAATTTTAAGTGCTCTTATGAGAATTCAAGCTTGATTTTTTTTCATGGATTTTTTTTAACCTAAGATGCCAGGATCCCTGCCCATGCTTGTATCAATCTTTGAAGGTGAAGTGTAGGTATCTTGTATTTTTCAGTAGTTGCACAAGTAACTTTTCCAGCTTCATGGAGACATTGACCAACCTAGATAATATATTCAAAAGCAGAGACATTACTTTGCCGACTAAGGTCTGTCTAGTCAAGGCTATAGTTTTTCCTGTGGTCATGTATGGATGTGAGAGTTGGACTGTAAAGAAGGCTGAGCGCTGAAGAATTGATGCTTTTGAACTGTGGTGTTGAAGAAGACTCTTGAGAGTCCCTTGGGCTGCAAGGAGATCCAACCAGTCCATCCTGAAGGAGATCGGCCCTGGGATTTATTTGGAAAGAATGATGCTAAAGCTGAAACTCCAGTACTTTGGCCACCTCATGGGAAGAGTTGACTCATTGGAAAAGACTCTGATGCTGGGAGGGATTGGCGGCAGGAGAAGGGGACGACCGAGGATGAGATGGCTGGATGACATCACTGACTCAATGAACATGAGTCTGAGTGAACTCCAGGAGTTGGTGATGGACAGGGAGGCCTGGCGTGCTGCGATTCATGGGGTCGCAAAAAGTCGGACACGCCTGAGCGACTGAGCTGAACTGACTGGTACCGTGGTGTGGTGTGAATTGAAGGCACGCCTCATGCTGATGGATCTTCTTGTGTGTTGCATGGTTGAAGGCATTTGGTACCAGGGTGGCTATGACTGCAGCAAGTAGTATATTTGCCCCCGACCCCTGTCTGTAGGACAGCAGTGAGATTTCATTTCCTGGACCTAGTGCATCCTTCTAGGGCATCTTGTGATCAGCTCCTGGCAGCTACAGCTACATTCAGTCTACAGGTGCAGTTGGGATTCCCTGCTAGTAATTAGCCAGAGAGAAGCCATTAAAAGAGTGTGTTACCATTAAAGCCTGTGATGACTTCTGAGCTCATCCTGCCTCCAAGACACCTTGGGATTTATGGAAATCTCTTTAAAGTCTTAAACTTGTTTACTCTCTTAAACTCTTCTTTAATAATTTTTTTTGTTTCTTCTGTTGTACCATTTTGTCATTTTATGTCATTTTAATAGGTTGCTAATATTACAGTAGAGAATGATCTTAACATTTGGAGTGTGCAGATGAAGGGATATATGGGAATTCTTCATGTGACTTTTATGACTTCTTTTTGGTAAGTCTGAAATTTCAAAATTGAAAGCTAAAAAAAAAGCTGCATATTTAACATCAAGTAGATTTGTAATACACAATGTACTTTTTCATGCATTAAGCTGGATTTTACTTGAATTTAATGAATGATTCTGTCACTTTTCTTGTGTAAAAAATTAAGACACTTACCTCATGCAAGTCCTTTTTCTGCAGTCTTGTTTGAAAGTGTCATCTTTCTATAGTCAAAATCCCATTTAAAGCATGAATTATTCTATATGTTTGTTTCTATAAAAAGCGTGTTTATAGAGAACTAAGTACACCCTGTTTTTTTTTTCTGTTTGTAATAGCTTTTTTGAGATAGTTTGCATACCATACAATTCACCTGTTCAAAATGTGCAATTCAGTGGTTTTTACAATATTCATAGAATTGAGCAACCAATGCTATTATCACATATAGAATATCTTTATCACCCACAAAAGAAACCCTGAACTCCAGAAGGGTTGATCCTTCAATGAAACACTGTTGCTATGATGGAAAGACTAGGGATGTAGGAAGGACGTGACTGACAGATGACATCTGAATGAGGTACACTGTATGTAGGAGAACCATCCGTCGATTTCACTAGTATTATTGGAATCATTACAGTTCTTTGATTCTTTTTTCCTTAAAAAGGTAGTTATAGGAACTTCCCTCGTGGTCCAGTGCCAAGGACTCTGAGCTTCCAAAGAGGGGCATAGGCTCTGTCTCTGGTCATCAGGGAACTAAGATCCCGCAGCATCTCAAAAAAAGGTAGTTATACTGTGTGCTATCTTGGTATTTATTTGCCTAGTGGGTAGATTTCTGACTAATCTATATCCGAAATCGGTGTCTGCAGGATATGTTTAAATTTTCATTTAAAGGTTCTGAATTAATATCCCCTAGTCTGTCGGAGCCAGGTTTGTTTTGAATCCATCTGTCGTGGCTCAGAGGACTATCTTTACGTACCTTTGTGCGATGGTCTTCGGTGAACTCCCACCTTCTTGTGGATCGGAGCCCACGGGGTGGCAGGGGCCCGCGTGACCCGTCTGTCAGCTCAGCCTCTGCCTTCCTTCTTCTAACCTTTTCTTCCTCCAGTTTCTCCAGTGGCTCAGTCCCTGAAGTTGTAGCTTTTTGGTTGAGCCATTTGGATAAATAGCCTTAAATTGCTTTATTTCTTAATAAAGGTCTTAAACCTTATTTAAATATCAGGCTTCCCTGGTGGCACAGCTGGTAGAGTCCGCCTGCGATGTGAGAGACCCTGGGTTCGATCCCTGGGTTGGAAAGGTCCCCTGGAGGAGGGAACAGCGACCCACTCCAGTATTCTGTCCTGGAGAATCCCATGGACTGTGTAGTCCATGGAGAATTTAGTAATTTAAGTCACTGTAATTCTGTTTAAGAAAGCAGATGGAAACGTTTCAAAGCTATAGTGCCTACATTTCTGATATATAGGGCCTATTGTTTGCCTATAAAAAGAGGATCACTTCTTCCTTTGAGGGTCTCCTCCTGCACAAAATAAAAGGTGTTAGCTAATCACTTATCTTGCAGTAGCTGATGAAGTGGTTTTGTAGACTTCTGTCACTTTACTCATCAGCCCATCAGCAGTGCCCACGGAGGCCCAGGAAATTCTCCTTTGTCTCTTTGCTGGCTTATCATGGCAGAGGTGGTCTTTCAGCGTCTGGAAATAAAGGAATCTCCCATCATTTTGGGGCTTTGAAAACTGTGTAGCGTGTAAATTGCTGCGCACAGTCATCACTTTCAGTTTGAAAAGCAAGACAAGTATGTTGCAGTAAACAGATCAAGACACAGTTGTTTCGCTCTCTGTACCATGCTTTCCCTGTGATAACTGGTGCAAATGGTTTATTTACACTCTCCCTTCAGTTTCTCATAAAATGTATGAAACCATGCATTCACACTTTTTAATTTCCACACACACACACATACAATTTATATCGTAAGTTTTTTTTGAGAAATAAGATCACACTCTTTCTGCAGAGTGTTCTTTTTTTAACTTACCACTTGAAGGAGGAAGGAAAAACCAACATATTATTTTTGTTAAAAGGCAAAAAATCTTTTTGGTTTTTTCAAGTTTTGTCGAATTTTCCCTTAGCAGTTAGCATCTAGCTTACCAGAAAGATTTGCTAACTGTAAACCAAAGAATATATACCAGAACCAAAAAAGCTAAAGTATAAGAGAAATTTAGACCAGTGTATCTAGTTTCTTGACTAACTGTGGTCAGAACAGAGCATTTTCCCTCTCTGCTGCACTTTTCTCGTGTTCCCTCTGACTCAAAGCGTGGCTCATCAGAACCTAGACATTGGGGAATATAAAGCTGCCCTCCGTATCTCTCTCCTTCCACTTTGGTCCATCAGCCTCCTAGTCCTAGAAGAGTCTAGGGAACCCACTCAGTATTTTGAAAACTTGAAATAAAGAGTAAGAACCAAGTATTTACTTGTATGAACTATGCCTATATCTCAGGGAAAACATATTTAAGGAATGGAAGATTCTTTTTATAGAGATAATTTTGCTTCAGTAGACTGAGTTCCAAGGTGTGATGCAGTCTAGGCTGCTGATTTAAAGAGACGATCAGGCTTTCTGTGCGTAAATCTCACCAGTGGACTTTATCCAGCTTCCAGTTTCCTGGAAACATTAGGGATATTCTAAATGACACTGTGGGAATGCGGTCCTCTGAGGTCACCTTTGGGAGACCCTGGGACAAAGGATCCCGTTACTTCAGCAGATAAATTGCGAGGAAGTGAAGATGGGGAGAGATCCAGGTGGCTGAGGGAGGTACCCACACTGCAGGGCGTTGGCTCACGGGGGAGGAGCTGAAAAGACACTTGCAGGTCGTCTGCGGGATCCGAACACTGTATTTCATGATACTAAGGAAATCCTTACTGTTAGAGACACATGCCAAACGGTTTCTGGATGAAGTAATGTGCTTTCTGAGATTTATTGACACAATTTCTGGGAGAAAGGCTGGGTGGGATTTGATAGACCAGGGGTGTCTGTGTGTGGATAATTTTTTTTAAAAAATTTGTTTTTAATTGGAGAATCATTGCTTTACAGTGTGGTATTGGTTTCCGCTGTTCAGCAGTGTGAATCAGCCATAAGTATCCGTGTATCCCCTCCTTTTTAAACCTCCCCACCCCCCTCTTGTTTGTAGTTACTTCCTCTGACTGGGTCAGGTCTTACTTGCGGCACGTGGGATCCTCCTTGGGTCATGCAGGGTGGCGCGCGGATTCTCTAGTTGTGGCTCAGTAGCGGTGGCTCAGGGGCTCCGTTGCTCCGCAGCTTGTGGGATCTTAGTTCCTGGACAAGAGATCGAACCTGCGTCCCCTGCATTGCAAGGTGGACTCTTAACCACTGACTTCTTAACCAGGGAAATCCCTGTTGATGATTGGTGAAGCTGATGGCACGTATATGCATCCGTATGTAGCAGCTCATTTTACTCTTCCCAGTATTTCTTTTTTAGGTTTTTCTGTAGTAAAAAGCTCTTTTAAAAAAGGTTTTTCGTGGGTAGCCAAATGCATAGCCATCTTGCAGGTGAGATCTCCTTTAAATTAGGTAATAAAGCTCCTTTAAATGATGTTTCACAGGCCACAAACACAACTCTTAAAACTTTTTAAATTTAATTAAACTTTTTTTTTTTAGTTTTTCTTTTATATTGGACTCTAGTTGATTTACAATGTTTTGTTTGTTTCAAGTGTACAGCAGAGTGACGCAGTTATACGTATACAAGCATCCATTCTTTCTCAAATTGTTTTCAGTTTGGGTGAGCAGAGTTCCCTGTGCTGTTCATTCAGTAGGTCCTTATTGGTTGTTTTATATACAGCAGTGTGTATATGTTAATCCCAGACTCCCAAGTTATCCCCCTCAGTAGTGGGAGTGGCAGTCATTCAGTGAGCCATTCGCGTCTCAGCTGCTGCGTGTAGGTGGTCGCCTGGGATGAGTCCCGACCTTGTGGCAGAGGCGTGCTGGTCCTAGTCGCCCGCCTTGCTGTCTCTGGTCTGTCCAGCAGAAGGCACTGTGGGCGCCTTGAGGACTGTGCCCGTCTGCTGGTGACACAGTGTTCTGTCGGCCTGGCCGTGATGGACAGATGAAGGCACTGAAGAGGATGCCGTTTCTGGCTTCTTCTTGGGAGTGTGTACACTATACACGGTGTGTACACACTATACACGCTGTGTACATACACAGTGTCTACAGTGTACACACTATGCATGGTGTGTACACTGTATGCTGTGTGCACACTATACATGGTGTACACACTGTATGTGGTGTGTATATACAGTGTACACTATACACGGTGTGTACACACTGTACACGGTGTACACACTGTACACGGTGTATATGTACAGTGTACACTCTACACGTACACAGTGTGTACATACTATACATGCTGTGTATATACACAGTGTGTACAGTGTACACACTATGCATGGTGTGTACACTGTATACTGTGTACACTACATGGTGTACACACTATACACAGTGTACGCACTATACACGGTGTGTACATACACAGTGTGTACAGTGTACACTATACACAGTGTACACACTATACATTCTGTGTACACTATACACTGTGTGCCCTCTGTTTGCAGCAGCTCCCCAGATGGTCTGATTCTGTCAAAGAGAATCTGCGATTTTCTGTTTGACTAAATATTGTCTATATTCTCCATTTGTTAAAATCCAAGCACAGTTGGATGTAGCCTTTTGGAAACTAAATGAACTTCTGTGATCTGGGAAGGAAGCAGTGATGAGTTCTGGCAGTGTGTGTGGTCATTATAGTGACCAGGCGGTCCATGAATTGGCGAGGAGCCAGTGGACACAGGTCAGGTGTGGTACAGTCTTGGCCTCTGTTGGTGCTTGTTCCATCTTGCAGACCTGAGTCTGCAAGGCTCAGGGACAGTAAAGTCACTTCCTCAGGTCACACAGCTGGTAGGTTGTGGAGCTTGATTTTAACTCTATTTTCGACACCCTTATTTTGTGAATTCTACATTCATAGATTTCTATATTAAAGTATTCTTCTCTAGGGAAGTATTTCACAGTTACGTGTGGTTTTGAATTTATTTTTTTATGCACTTATTTAGCTTATCTTTGGCAGCATCGAGGGCTAGCTGTGGCGCGTGGGCTCTTTGTCTTGGTGCAGAGGCTGAACGGCCCTGCCGCACGCGGGGTCTGAGTTCTTCACAGAGATTGAAATCCCCATGCCCTGCACTGGAAGGCAGATTCTTAACCGCTGGACTGCCAGGGATTCCCCCTTGAATGTGTTTTGATCAGACTTCCAGTTTCCTGTGAAACTGTACCTCGGAGTCTGCTTTCTTGTTTTGCATAAAGAAACCAGTGCTCCTTGTACGTGCTTTGCTTTGTTTGGGTTTGAGGAGGTAACAGTTCTCTTATCCGTTAATTGTTTAAAAAAGAAGGGTGTATCCAGTGTGTACTAAATGATAGAGTGACATGATTCTGTGATGCTGTTGGCGTTTGTGGGGTTTGCTCTGTTCGTGTACATAGCTGACGGGGAAGCGGGGGAGTGGCCGCTTCCCTTGGTCACGGTGGGGTCTCTGGGGAAGGTAGCTGCGATGAGGGGCCTTTGGAGCCCCCACAGTCGCATTCGCGTCTGGAGCTCACTGTTTTCAGGCTGCAGGTTCTGGGCTGTGTCGATGTCCTTTTCGTCTGGGCTCAGAAGCCCTCAGTGCACCAAACCAGAACGGTCGGCATGGGGATGGAAGGATTGTACTCTGCTGGGAGTTCCTGATGTTCACAGACAGTCGTGGATGAAGAAGATATGTAGTCGTTGATAATATGAAATGCATTGTAGACACAGAGTCGTCCTAGTTACCGTAAAGGTGGCTGAGTTCCGTGTTGGAGTGGTTGTCACCCAGCCCCAGGGATGCGGACAGCGACCTTTGCTGTCTCCTTGCTTCCTTTCAGAGGTTGTCAGCTTCTTGTGGTTCTGACATGTTTGCCCACTACAGCTGATCCCGGCTGTCTGGACCAAGGATGGAGGGAAAGACACCGCCCTCCTCCTGAAGGACACGCCCCAGAAGTAGTACAGTCACTTCTGCTGACGTTGGGTGGGCGAGAACATAGCCGGAACACGCCACGTGGGGCTCAGGGAAGCCGGGAGGGAGAACTCGCTGCTGACGACCATGCCCCCAGCTAAAAATTAAGCGAGCCATTTCTTTAGGAGGGGAGGGGTGTGTGAAGAGGTGTGTAGAGTATACTAAATTCTTTTGTTTAAAATTAAGGGAGTCATTTCTTTGGGAGGGGAGGGTGTGTGAAGAGGGATGTCGAGTATACTAAATTCCTTTGTTTAAAATTAAGGGAGCCATTTCTTTGGGAGGGGAGGGTGTGTGAAGAGGGATGTCGAGTATACTAAATTCCTTTGTTTAAAATTAAGGGAGCCATTTCTTTGGGAGGGAGTGGTGTGTGAAGAGTGGTGCTGAGTATAGTAAATTCCTTTGTTTTAATTGAAGTGCAGTTGGTTTACAGTATTGTGTTTATTTCTGCTGTACAGGAAAGTGATCCAGTTAAATTTTTGTCCTTTATGGTTTATCACAAGATATTGAATGTAGTCCCCTGTGCTCTATAGTGGGACCAAGGTTTTGTGCATTCCTTATGTAGTCCTTTGCATCTGTTAACCCCAAACCCTGAGTCCACCCACATAGCATCCCCCAGCCCCCATTCTCTTCTCCTGTCTGTGTGTCTGCCTCACACCCCGCCCGCCCCCGCCAGTACGCACAGGTCTGTTCTCCTGTCTGTGTGTCTGTTTCGGAGATTGGTTCTTTGTGTCTTACTTTAGATTCCACCTGTAAGTGATATCTTATAGGTGTTCGCTTTCTCTTTCTGACGTATTTCACTTACATACTGAATTCTTTGCTTGGTACTTTGTAAATAGTGTCTTTTTCTTTCCTAGGAGATTTTCAATTTTGAGGAGTTCTCAGTAGCAGATTTGCTGGAAAACTGAATTTTGGGTAGGATTAGAATCAGCCAATAATAATGCTATATTGCAAATGAAGACAAAATAAGAGCGACTTAAAAGGAATGTTGTTTACTTCTCTCTAATGTGGAACCCAGGCTGGCTCCGCACCAGTACTGGAAACACTACCACTGTCAACAGCTGAGACTTAGGAGGCTGCCTTCTGGTTCAGGATGTTGCTTGAACTTCATCCGTCAGGTCAGCCAAGAGAAAGGAAAGGAAGAAAGAGGGAAGAAGGGATACAGGGGAGCCAGGCATCTTTCATAGAAAATTCCTAGAAGTTGCCACAGCACACTTTTGCTGTCATTTCATTGATCAGAACACCATCATTTGGTCATGCCTGCGAAGCAAGGCTAGAAAGTGTTTTTTCCCCCCCAAGCAACAATGAGACTCATCAAAATCAGAGTTTCCGTTACTAAGGAAGAGAATTACCAGCAGGCTCTGCTGCTGCTGCTGCTAAGTCGCTTCAGTCGTGACCGACTCTGTGCGACCCCATAGATGACAGATGACCACCAGGCTCCCCCGTCCCTGGGATTCTCCAGGCAAGAACACTGGAGTGAGTTGCCATTTTCTTCTCCAATGCATGAAAGTGAAGTCGCTCAGTTGTGTCCGACTCTTAGCGACCCCAGAGACTGTAGCCTACCAGGCTCCTCCATCCATGAGATTGTCCAGGCAAGAACACTGGAGTGGGTTGCCATTTTCTTCTCCAATGCATGAAAGTGAAGTCGCTCGGTTGTGTCCGACTCTGAGCGACCCCATGGACTGTAGCCTACCAGGCTCCTCCATCCATGAGATTCTCCAGGCAAGAGTATTGGAGTGGGGTGCCATTGCTACCTGCTGTCAATTTGGGAGGAACAGTCTAATCTACCTACCTGATGTGTTGCAACATGGAGAACAATTAGAAAGCATTTTGCTGATTTACAGTTGTGTTCACATGAGGCTGTCAGCTATTTCTCCCCTCCCACTCCTTATAAACACTTGGGTTTGTAAGGACGTCTGATGTTTACAGCTCATGGCTGTGTACAGACAGTCACTGTCTTGGGTTGACCCCCAAAGCCTTGCCTGAAAAAGAGCAGTCCCATTTTCCAGTGGGTGCATAGTAGCCCTGTCTGTCACTGTCTTGCAGTGTTTCAAAGTTGCATTGTTTGAGGTTCTGCTTTTCTGAAAGTGGACTCTTTTTTTTTTTTTTTCCTACTTTGCTCCCTAGGAGGATTTCCCCCCTTTGTTTTAGAGTAGAAACAGTCTGAATGCATATTTTAGCTGTTTCTGGCTCAAGACTGAAGTTGTTGTGAAACACTGATTCTAACCTAGACCATGTACAGTGACTGCAGAATTTTTATCTTGACTTGTTGTTCTCTGTAAAAAGTGACTTTTCTGCCTGTGTAGCAGGGTGGAAAGATTTGATATACAATTAAACTTGGAAATGCAAAGAGAATATTTTCTGTTGAAAGGGGAGCCTCTGATGCAATTGGTGGGAATGGGAGTCGGTGCAGCCACTGTGGAAAACAGTACAGAGGTTCCTCAGAAAACCAGAAACAGGGCTACTCTCTGACCCAGCGACCTCACCCCTGAGCGCATAGCTGGACAAAACCATCATTCAGAAAGATGCACGCACCCCTGTGTTCATAGCAGCACTATTCACAATACCCAGGACGTAGAAACAACCTCAGTGGCCATCGACAGATGAATGTTTAAGGAGGATGTGTGTACACACACACAATAGAATGTTACTCAGCCATGAAAAAGAATGAAATAATGGCGCTTGCAACAACATGGGTGCAGCTAGAGGGTATCATGCTAAGTGAAGTAACTCAGAAAGAGAAAGACAAAGACCCTGTATCACTTAACATGTGGAATCCAAAATTGGACACAGATGAACTTACCTATGAAACAGAAACAGAACTCGTAGACAGAGCAGACTGGAGGTTGCCAAGGAGGAGGGATAAGTGGGCAGGGAGGGACTGGGAGTTTGGGGTTAGCAGATGGAAGCTATGATACATAGAGTGGATGAACAACAAGGTCCTACTGTATAGCACGAATAGCTATATTCAGTGTTCTTTGATAATCCATGATGGAAAAGAACATTAAAATAAAAGGGTGGGAGTTGTTTGTTTCGTTCTCCAGCTTCTCTGGTATCTTCGGCGAGCCCAGCCTCTGCCTGGTAGAGAAAATGCGCACAGTTGTGCCTGTTCCCAGGCGCAGTGTACACGTGGCCGTGTGAAAGCCTCTGTGGTCCCGCATCCTTGGTCCAGCCGCTGCCCGCGTCTCTCTCCAGGGAGAGACGCTGACCCCCTAGCGTGCTCATCCCCCTCAGTGCCCCTTGCTCCCCCAGTGCCTCTGCCCTGCCTGTCCCTGGCATGCTGCCGGCTGCTGATTCCAAGTCAGTCACATGGACTTGGGGCTCAGTTGTGGCTCAGGCTGTGTCCTTCCTTTCCTTGACTGTCCCTGCGTTCCTGCGGGGGCTGCAGCCCCTGCAAGGTCTGTCCAGGTGACCTGCTCTGCCGCCTCGTTCAGAGCCCCGGACCTCTGGCCGGGCTCGCAGGTCCTGCCGCGTTCAGTCTGTGCCGGGAAGGACCAAGGTGACGGGAGGGTAGGCCAGGAGCCGCCTTCTACCTCCACGCCCCAGAGCCGCCTTCTGCCTCCACGCCACTTCTTACCTTCTGCTCCCCTCACCGTGGCCTGGGTAGGGGGCATCCTTTGACCCTTGGTCCGGCCCCTGGCTCCTTCCTCTCCCACACTCTGCCTTTCTGAAGCCTACACCGCATTCCCATAGCTGGTCCTGTGGCTTTGATGTCTGGCTGAAAGGGTGTCTTTTCTTCCCTAGAGGAGCCTTCCACGAACTCCAGATGAGGGAAAGCAGTAAAGCAATTTGTAAATTTCTCTTTAGATAGTAGCCTGGCTAGCAGAGTTACAGGGTTCTGCTGAACAGTCCCAGTGTATCAGTTGAAATGACTCTCCATCTTGTAGTAACATTTCTGTGACTTTTTTTTTTTTTAGGGTGATGATCTCTGTGTCTAGAGGCAAAGGAAAACCGATGAGTACTTTTCAAAATGCTATTTTATGACACTTGATTTTATGGTGTGTGAAAATTTCAGTGTTCCTCTTTAAACAGTTTTTGTTGGAGTGTAGTTATCTACAGAGTTGTGTTAATTTCTGTTGTACAGCAAAGTGGCTCAGTACGTGTATACATATATATCTCCTTTTTCACGTTCTTTTTCATTATGGTCTGTCGTAGAGTGTTGAATATCTGTGCTCTAAGGTAGTCCTTGCTGTCCATCCATCCTATATATAAGAATTTGCATCTGCTCATCTCAGCCCCCAGCTTTCCTGGCAGTGTGCAGTGATTAGGACTCCACACTTGCACTGGTTTGGCCCCCAGTTCAGCCCCTGGTTAGGGAACCAAGATCTCATAAGCTGCTTAGCAAGACCAAAAAAAAAAAATAAATAAAAAACAAGGAAAAAGTCCAAATCAAACTCCCAGGCCTTCCCCCTCCCCACCCCTTTGGCAGCCAACCTCCAGGCTGGTCTTCACATCTTCTGTTTTGTAGACATGTTCATTTGTGTCTTACGTTCCACACATAAATGATGCCGTGTTGTAACTGTCTTTCTCGTCTCTGATTATTTCACTTAGTACAATCATCTCTAGGTACGTCCATGTTGCTGCCAATGGCATCGTTTTATTCTTTTTTTTTTTTTATGGTGAAATAGTATTACCTTGACTTTCTATTTCTATGCCACACTGTCTTTATCCGTCCATGTGTTGAAGGATGTTTAGGTTGTTTCTGTGTCTCGGCTGTTGTGAATAGTACTGCTGTGAACCTAGCTGTGCCTGTATCTTTCTGAATTACAGTTTTGTGTGATGTATGCCCCGGAGTGGGGTTGCTGGATCGTGTGGTAATTCCGTTTTTCGTTTTTAAAGGACCCTCCATACAGTTTCCCATAGCGGTTGCACCGCTTTACATTCCCACCAGTAGTGGAAGAGGATTCTCTTTGCTGTATACTGTCTCCAGCATTTACTAAAATTTCATTGTTCTTAAACTTTTCCTTCTCTAAGTCAGCCTCTTCCCTGGTAGTTTTAGCAAGAATGTGGGGTTTGGTGATCCAGAGATGGGTAAAGCCGATGACTGGCCAGGGGGGGTTGGATAAGTCACTCTTATCTGTTGGGGTCTCAGTGATTCCCTCTTAAACTGTGAGTCCGTACCTACCTCACAAAGTTGGGTGTGTATAACATGGGGGAGCCATGCGCCGGTACATCTTGGGTGCAAGTGGCCCCACTCAGGCTCGTTCCCAGCACCTGTCTGCCCAGGGGGCTGTCTGCCCCGGATCCACAGGCCTTCACAGGTTCTCGGGATGACGCCAGCCGCCGTGCATCTGATTTCCCTCCTACTTACGGTCCGTCAGTTCAGTTCAGTCGCTCAGTCATGTCCAACTCTTTCCAACCCCATGGACTGCAGCACGCCAGGCCTCCCTGTCCATCACCAGCTCCCGGAGTTCACTCAGACTCATCTCCGTTGAGTCGGTGATGCCATCCAGCCCTCTCATCCTCTGTCGTCCCCTTCTCCTCCTGCCTACTTACGGTCAGTAGGCTTCCCATTCTGTGTCCAGGTTTTGCTTTATTTCCTCCGTAGACACGAAGTACCTTGATGTTTTGCACACTCATATCACACCCTGCACTTTCCCTGTATCAAAAGCTCCTGTTAACCTCTCCTTCGCACTTGCATATTTAATGCTTTGGGGGATATTTTCTGTAGCTCTTGGGCAGACTTTGCAGCTGAAAAAGAATAAGCATTGGTTAATATTACCAGAAATTAGTGAACTAAAAAGTCTGATCTCATCATGTGTGCTTTATAATCCTATTTCTTATCTGATCCTTTCAGATTCTGAAAAGTACCCAGACTCTAAATAACTTGTAACTAGCTGAGATTATTCAGGACTTGTAAAATCAAGAACATATGTCTTAAATTAAATACTTTTCCCACATACAGTTTTGACTGAGAAGTATTTTTAGATTTAAGAAATTTATCTTAGAACTATGAAGTCATTTCATTTATCACACTAAAATATTTATGGCTCAGAAGTATTTTTTGACAGTTCGTTTGTGGAACTCCAGACCTAATATATGTGACATTTCAATTTTGGTGGACATGTTTACATAGCTCTTGGGTCTTCTCAAGGGCTGAATCCTCAGTTATTATAATTAAGCCATCTTAGATTTCACATATATTTAGCTAGTGAATATTCATGAGGCTTGGGAGAGGATAAAGGAGATAGCCTATGTTCAGAGTTAGTTGAGCACATAAACACTTAAGGCCTGTTCTGGATGACCTGCTAAAGTAAATTAAGTCTGGATCTCTCAGCAAAGAGACAGACCTCAGAAAGAATGAGTCATGCAGTCACATAGACCCTATCTAAGGAACAGAATTAAAAAATTGTGTAGCTATAGAGGACAAACCATGGTGGGAGAGGGAAGTGGGGAGGCTCAAGATAGGGGTAGGAGATGGAGAGTTTATAGACGATTGTGTATAGGCAGATAAGGAACAAGGACATACGGTGTAGCCCAGGGAATGTTGCCAATATTTTACAATAACAATCAGTGGAATACAACTGTAAAAATTGTGAATCACTATGTTGTATACCTGTAACTTGAATAATCCAGTTCATCAGCAATACCTCAAAAAAGCTATCAATTTAAAAAAAAGAGAAAAAATTGTATGAAGTCTGGCAAAAATCTGCCTTTACTGTGAAAGTATATGTTGCTTATACCTTAAAAAAGGTCAGCCTCTACAAAATAAGCTTTGTATTTCTTGTGTTGAATTAATGAATTTCCTTTAAAAAGTTTTACTTTATATGAAGTTACAGTACGTCCACCAGAGGTCCCTTGGAGGGTGTATATCACCATCTAATACTTTCATTTATTTTTCATTCCTATTGCGAAAAGACACAGGAAGTAGTTATTGTTTATAAATTTCATTATCAATAGAAGTGGATTTCTCAGAAGGTTCATGTAGACAGTTCTGTTCTTAGAAGTGTTACTGTGGTCTTTGTTGTAGGCTGCGCTTTGGAGCGGTGCGCGTGTGAGTGGCTGTGTGGTTGCACGGCGCCTGGAGCCGGGTAATCAGCCTTGTTTTCATGGCGATGGGAGCCTGTGATCAGGGTCACGCTGCACGCTGTAGCCATGATTCAGGTTCTCTGGCTACTCCAAACCTCATGCTGTTCACTTGCGATCACTCTTCTTGTTATCTCCCTAAAAATCTTCTCCAGGGAAAACTGGTTAACTTACTTCACAAATGGCTTCAGAACCTCACTACTAGACGAAGATGTGCAGCTTCTGAAGCTGCGAGAGGTTAGCAGAGGCCCTGCAGGGTGCCTGATGATGGTGGTATGCGGACTCCAGGCCCCGTTTGAGACAAGTGCATGTAAATTGACCCGGGCACTGAGAGGGGTTCCTGTTTTATGCTAAGCATTCTTCTGTTTGCGTGGCTTTCATGATATAGTTCCAGTCTGTCTTCAAATCTTTGAAATGGGTGGTATTTTTTCCCTTTTACAGATGAAGAAAATAAATTTTAGGGAGTTTTATTAATTTGCTGGAGCCTATGGACTTCTCAGGTGGCACACTGCTAAAGAATCCACCTGCCAATGCAGGACACATGGGTTCAGTCCCTGGGTCGGGAAGATCCTCTGGAGAAGGAAATGGCAACCCACTCCAGTATTCTTGCCTGGGAAATCCTGTGGACAGAGGAGCCTGGTGGCCTACAGCCCGTGGGGTGGCAAAGAGTCAGACACGACTGAGCACTCACACACACAGTTATTAGCAAGAGAGGGGGTGTGAGGCCAGGTCTTCCTGCCTTCAGAATTGGTGTGCTTTGAAACCACCTTGCTGCAGCTGGGAGGATTACCTGAAGTTACGCTCACCGCCCATAGTGCCATCCTCACAGAGCCACGGCTCCTTAGGTCGCCTGTCTTTGCAGGCCTCTCCTCCTGGCCCAGTCGCCTGGGTCTCTTCCACGCACATCTGTCCTTGACCCACGCCTGACATCGCACCCTTGGTTCTCCATATTTTGCCTTTTCTGCGGTCTGTCTGCTTTGCGAACCAGTTGTACTCTGTTATCTCCTTGGCCCCATATATTAAAAACAGACAAATATAAATCACAGAGATGAAGCAAAACAGATGAAACTGAGCCCTGTTTGCATTAGTGCAGATCGCTGCGGCACTGTTGCAAAGTGCCAGCACCCATCCGCAGGTGAGTGAATAAGCAAGCTGGGGCATCCACACGGTGAAACACTGCTCCGTCATCCTAGGGAACACGGCGGCGACACGGATGAATCTGAAAAACGTGCGGCTGGTGGTGCCCTGGGGCCTGCGCTCCACAGTAGAAACCGCCGCCCTGAAAGGCCCAGCTCCACAACGGCGGAGTAGTTTCCGCTCAGCCCACCTGGAGAGAAGCCGTGGACGGCAGTGAAGGCCCAGCACAGCCAAAAAACACAAAAACACCCCAAAAATGAGAGGCTGGGGACTTCCGGGTGGGGCCGTGGTTAAGAGTCTGCCCTGCAGCCGGGGCTGTGGGTCAGTCCTCGGTCTGGAAGCTGAGCTTCCACCACGCAGAGCAGCTCTGCCTGTGCTCGACTGGAGAGTCCCTGTGTTGCAGTGAAGATCCCACGTGACACAGCGAGGGTGCTGTGTGACAGCTGAGACCTGGCAGCCAAGTAAATAAACAAGTACTTTTTAAAAATTGAGCCTTGGTCATTAAAAAGAAATGTTAGCCTGCGTGAAAGAAGCTACACTCTCAAATTGATTCTCTTTATGTGAAATTTCAGAACCTGTGAAACTATAAAGATCAAAATCATGTTGCCTTTGGAAGGGGTGTGGGGTGGACTGCAAGGGGCACAGAACTGGTGGAAATATTTTCTGTCTTGTTTTGGGTGCCAGGCATCCTTGCAGACAGTTTTTGAAACTCTCTTAACTGAACACTTAGTATTTATTTTGTTTAAAAAGTAAAATAAAATAAGGCTGTGGTTCTTTTGCATAATCCATGGCATTTGTCATGCAGTTTTGCCGGTTCTGGCTTCCGGTCTCTTTTTCCCACTGGACAGAAGCAGGTATAGGACATGACATTTTGTAGGCATCCGTGCCTGGCACTTTGTGATATTGGGGAGGAAGAAATATTTCCCTACCTTTCTAGGTTCTGCCTGGTCCAAGAATTAAATTGATAGGAAACAGGTTGACAGGAGAAAATTAAACAAAAGTTTAATAAGGTATATGCATGAGTCCCTTAAATTCCATCTGCAGCTGAAGACAACAGGGGATATGGAGGTGGAGGCCTGGGACTTTAAAGGCAAGAACGGGAGTTCACAAGAAGAGGGAAAAACAAAGGTTTGGTGAGTGAACGTTTGCTGGGCTAGGCAGACGCAGTGGGACACAGCGTGGACTCTGCCCGAGGCCCTGTTCCCTGACCACACGTAGCCATATTCCTTGCAGATAACTAGAGATAGCTCTGTTCTGGGAACAGGCCTTCTATCTAAATTCTTCAGTCAGCTAGGGGGAAGGTCAAAGTTTCTTCCTGAGTCTTTTGGGCATTGACTGTTTTCAGCTGGACAGAATCCATAGGCCAGAGAGGCCTTTTGGATTGGCAGATTTTGTCTCTATAGTGGGTTCTCGAGATACTGTTGAAGGCATGGAATACTGCCTTCTGAAAAACCTGGTCCATTAGAAAAAAAGAGTGTGTTTGGAATAGTGGGGGCTGAGGAGGATGTTTAACATGGTCTTTAAGTGCCTGGAAATCTAATAGAAGATGTAGATCAAGCCTTTATGAATTTAGTTACAGAGATTTGCCTATAAAAAGTAAAGACTGAGTTTGTATATTTTTAGTGGTGTGCTTTGAATTTTTTAGCCTCTAGATGTCAGGTGATGCCTGCAGTTTAAACTGGCATCAACTCTCTGACCGTGTCCCCCTTGATTTGGGAATAGCTTTGGACTGGAGCAGGTCTCTGACTCACATCTAACCTTAGGGCTGTGAAGGTACTTCACTGCTGGAATAAATCTGAGTTTACAGATTCCCCTTCAGCAGCCAGGCAGAGAAGCTGAACACTCAGTGGAGTTTTGGCTAGTGAGCCACATGGTGGTGCCCTGCACTCTGGGGGAGCCAGAAGCTTGTCTCCTGGGAAGAACTCCCCATTTAAAGGCCGACTTTAAATGTTTGTGAGTCTGGTGTTTCACTCCCAGCCATCCGTGTTTACGATGATACCAGGAGTAGTCAGGAATGGAAGACATAAGACATTTTTGTACAAAATGGGGAGTTCTCAGCAAAACTCCCACAAGAATGCCTGCTATACAACTTTTCCTTCCAACTGTAAAAAAATATATTTCTTGAGGAAAAATGGGAAGAAAATACTGATGTAACTGGCATTTTCGTGTCCTGCAAACTATACTGTTTAACGAAAGCATGATCGTTTTTTTCCTGTGCTGGAACTGAGTTGCTCACTTTTCTGTCCTTGAATATTGAAATTGTTTCACATTTTTCTGTTAATAGGTAATAATGAATAAGAGCTTCATAAATTTTAAGTACCAGGCAAGGATTATATTTAGTGATTTTTTTCCCATTGATAATCTTTTATTGTTATGCAATATGAAGAAGCAAAGAAGTTGTAATTATCTAAAAATTTTATGGCCAGAAATTTTTAGAGCCACACGTATAGGAGCATGTATAGAAGGAAGAATGGGTTCTTTTTTAAAAAATTAATTTATTTTTTAACTGCACTGTATGGCTTGCGGGACCAAGAATTGAACCTGAGTGCTGCAGGGAAAGCTCTGGGTCCTAACCACCAGACTGCCAGAGAAGTCCTTTCATTTTTCTATTGAAGTAGAGTTGATTCACTGTGTCGTGTTGGTTTCAGGTATATTTAATGTTGAGATGACTGTTTCCTTGTATAAATCTCGGTCTGGGCTTTGGATTTTCTGTTGCTGTATTCCAGAGGCAGCATGGCCTCAGGGGTCAAGAGTATGGGTGGTGAGCCCATCTGCTGTGGTTGATCCCAGATTCTCTCTGCTAATGCAGTCAGTAGGAAGGAGAAAATAAGCTATGAAGCCTAGATTAAAAATCTTATATGTTAGACAGAAATATTTCGTCTATATTGATTTTCTTCTACAATATTGTATAAGAATATTCTTATACAAGAATATTCTTGTGAATTTTCAAGTTAATATTCTTACACAATATTCACTTGAGATATTGTAAATATTCAGGGAGAAAGGGGGACAGGAGAGAGGCAGGCCCCTTACCTTTACTGACTCACCCTATTCCCTTCTGACTTGACACAGTAATGTCCTGGTGCCTCAGTTTCCTCCACTGTGAGGGTGGAGAATAGCAGATCTCCAGGGTGAAATATCAAATGCTTAGGGCAGGGTAGGGCTCAGGAGGTGCTGTATTAATGTCAGGCATTGTACTTACTGAGTCAGAACACATAACATTGTGAGCATTATAAAGGCTCCTGTGTCCCTGTCGCCAGCTTCCCAAAGATGCCATCAGCACCAGCTCAGGGTGTCTGTTTTCCCACACAGAGTCAGCTGTTAGCAAAACTTCCTTGAGAGCATCTGCTCCCACTGGCACGTGATCCTTCAGGTTCTCTTTGTTCTTTGAGCCCCCTTCTGTTACATAATGTATCATTAATAAGTGTGCTTTGACTTTCATCTTACGTTTTTCTTCTGTTCGGAGGCCAGGGTAGGCATGTTGTTTGCTTATAAAGACGGGTGGAGAGGGGTCATGGGAGTGGAACATTTGGAACCACTCTTCTAATAGTATGTGATACAGGTTCGTAGAGTCTTTAGAAACTCTGGGAAGCGTCTCCGAGGATCCACTTTTTCGAACCTTGCCTTTGGTCTTCAAGGAAAAAAAGCTGGTTGACAAGGCAAGAGTTCTGTAGGAAGTGGAGGCATGGAAATGGTCAGCCCAAGGTGATGCTCTGGTGGATAATCCGGGGAGAAGCTCTTTGCTCCTCTGACTTCAGTTGGAGCTGTTTTCCCTCCTTGTTATCTGGGGAGTTCTGAGTGAACTCTGGTTGGGAGAATGCAGCCCTGGCTAAGGCGGATTTTAAGATCTTCTCCACACAAGACGACGTAAGTCCCAGGGGGCGCTCTCCTGGCTCCCCAGATGCTTAGTCATCTGCCCGCCTCTCTTGCTCGGCAGCGACCCTGGGAGGGCCTGTGGGGGGCGTGGGTGGTGGTTACGGTGGGGGCTAT
>SJYA01003712.1:8444-19150 GCA_006410615.1 Neotragus moschatus | reverse complement strand
CCTCAGATACGAAAGCAAGTGGAAGTACACCTCCGCGCAGCTAAAGATTCACACGCGGTCGTCTTGCTGAGCCCACGACCCCATCCCTAGCGTTGCAGGTTGCCTGACGGGCCAGTATAGACGGACAGGTCGTGAGCGACGCCTTTGTCAATTGCTGGCTGACGCTGGTAAAGACCGGCAGACAATATGTAAGCTGCTCCGCAGGCCTTCACGATTCGGTGGGACTTTGAAAATTCTTTCCTAGTTCCATTCTGCGTCATTATTGCCTGGCGTAGTGTCGTCCGCCCTGACTGGCGCCACACGTTAGGCGGCTGGAAGGACCTGCAAGTGGGGCGCAGCATTTGAGGGCTCAATACCGCGCCCCTTCTGTTGTGCCGGTATATGGGGGGTACGCTGGGTGGCTGCACATGCCGGACGCTCTGCTGGATGTGTACGCATGACTGGAACACGCCGTCCACGTTGCGATCTGATGTCACGTTGACAACAGCACGAGTAGGTTGATGTGCTCTCTCGGCGACGTTTTGTGGTTGCGAGTACCGCCTACAGATGAGCACAACCCTGCCGGCCGCGGCACACGTACACGACTATGCGGAAGTACGCTCCTACAGTCCGCCGTGAAGACAGCTCCGCCGACGCCTGTAGTGATCTGCATAGTATCAGTACAGGCTCTCTCTTCATCCTCGGAAGAGTTGCCAAGTGTTACTGGGATACGCGCACGGCAGCGGAACAGTGCGAGAACACAAAAGGGCATCCTTGAGGACATCAGACTGCTGATCAATGCACGGGGCAAAAGGTCTTGCGCGACCTCCGGACGTGGCGCATTTGCACCTCGTGCGGGTTGCCCTACTTCCCTGAGGTGCGCCATGCTTTGTATCCACTTCCGCCTTCTGCGGCGTCCCCTTTCCCACCTATTCATGGGGAGCAGCGGGAAGGACGCGCCCGCTGGTGAAGCGGATGCTGGCATGCCACACACGCAGGACCCGTGGCCTGCGAGACTGCAGGTGGCGCCCACTGGGAGTTGAGGCGGATACGAGACTTCGACGCGGCCCAGTTACATTGTAACGCCGCACCAGAGCTACATGCCCCCTTCGGCTGGATAGGCATTTACAAGCAGTACACGCAA
This sequence comes from Neotragus moschatus, assembly GCA_006410615.1. Taxonomy (NCBI): domain Eukaryota; kingdom Metazoa; phylum Chordata; class Mammalia; order Artiodactyla; family Bovidae; genus Neotragus; species Neotragus moschatus. Next base: position 18,027 of record SJYA01003712.1, on the reverse strand, counting down.
GACCAGTCCAAACATCGCGGCGTGCATAGGTACCGCTGAGAGCGTGTGTAACTGTAGACCTCGGGCAGCACAGGTCACGCACGTCTGTGAACCGGCGTGTACGCTACGGAACACCACACCTACACATACGTGCCGCTCGTTGGCTGTCGGTGCTTCGCGGTGTTTTTGTCCCGAGCTGAGGTCCCCGAGAACCGCGCGCGCCCACGTCCTGTGCGGTAGGCACCGCGTGAGCACGTGGCGCCCTGTGCTGTACGATACTCGCGCCGTTGTTGCACGGCCGGGTCCGTAATCTGAGAAGACGCCTCTATGGCATACGGAATGCAATGCTGCTTACTGGCGACCCAGATGCTCTTTTGGTGGCGCAACATCGTTCTGAGAGGCCTCGGAACAGATTGAGCAGTTTATGGCGGATCCGTGTCCTGTATGTGGTGTGACCACGCTTTAAACAAAGAGGGGTTGGGGCACCCGCGTAAAGCATGCGTAGATCCTGGATGTTCTTAAACGCCTCAGCGCCGGTACGTTTGTTTACACGTGGCGGATAAAGGCAGAACGGAAGCGGATTTGATCAAGCCGCTTACTTGCCTTGCCAGACACCATACTGTAACATAAAAGGAAGAACCGCGCCTGCCCTGTAACCAGACTTACCTGCACTGCGTCAGGCACCTTGTGACCGCGAGCACTGGAGACTGCAGATGCACTGGGACAATGCAGCAAGCTGGGTCTAAAGGCGGCCAGGACGTGCGCATATCTGAAAGCCGTAGTTGAAAACGTGATGCTCCAGGGAGGCTGCAAGTCAGGAAAGGGGGAGCCAGTCCGGCGCTATCGAGCACGACGCGCAGTTGCGTACTGTTCTCTTACAAAATAGAAGCTCACCGCCGATTCAGCTTATGGCGGCCCTTCTCACGTGCGCATGCCCTCATAGGAAGCCAGTCCGGCGCTACCGAGCAAGACGCGGAGTTGTGTATTGTTCTCTCAAATGATAGAAGCTCGCCGCCAGTTCAGCTTACGGCGGCCCTTTTGACGTGCGCGTGCCCGCATCGGTTACACGCCACCTTGAAAGCGCGTCACAGCAAAGCAGCTGAGGGTGCGCCACCGTGAAAGCGCGATACAGCAAAGCGGCTGAGGGTGCGTATACAAGACGAAGAGGTCTACGCGTACGGGATCAACTTTATATGTTGTCGCATTCTTCTTGCTCTTTACTGGTGCCGCTGCAGTAGAATGCCCGGGATACGAAACATGACAGGGCGCGGGGGTCGCCCGTGGTGAGTCGTAAGTCAGCTGCAGACATAAGGTATAGCTGCTCAGCACTCCGAGAGCCTTCCACCTTGGCCGTCGTGCCACTTCTTTTTCCCTGATTCCCGGCAGACCTGCCCTACCGCGCTCTATATCCGGCGAGCGCGCTGCCACTGACAAAGACCGGGAGCCCCACTTAAAAGGCCCTTTGATAGTTTCGGCTGCTTGATACGCATATGCTTCTCACCGTTTTAGCGTAACCGCACACTGGTCCACGCCGAACGACACGTCGCTGCCTGAGGTCTTCTGGGAGGAATGTCCGTCCACTCGCTTCAAAAATGAGGCGCACGCACGTACGCACGCATAGAGGAAATTTCTGCAGCGTGCTGCGGATACCACGAGGACACGCGCGCTCCACAGAGCCGTTCCGCATCTGCTACATAATTAAGGATACAACGGCCAGCCAACTCGGTCATAATATTCATGTGCCCAGAAGGGAGGCGCAGCCAATCAAGCTCATCTGCCGCCCGCCTTCTACTAAAACTCCTTCGTGTACCTGTAGCGGTAGTCCAGCTATGCGCGAGCTAGCGACCTTCCTTGGGCGAGCACGCCTCGGGTCATCTCAGGCGTATGCTGGCATACGGCTGCCTGAATGAGCGTTCTCCGTGCTCACCCGGCGCGTCCGCGAGACGCTTCTTCTTCTGATACTTCAGACTAGCCCACACAAGAGCGAGCGGTGGTGGCCGGCACTCGAGGGCCTGTACAGAGAGGAGCCCTTGACGGGTACTTCGTTCTTTACGAAGGGACCTACTTCCGCTTCTCAGACTGCTCACGTCAATGCCTACGCCGTACGGCCGGCAGGAAGTTTCCTTTTCTCGTTCCTATTGATGTCTTCCTCTTCACCAAGAGGAGAGGGAGCTACACAGGGGTGATATGTGCTTCAACTTATTGACACGGCGGTGAGTAGTCCAAACGCTGACGGACGTCCGGGGCGACGTTCGTTCACCCAGGAGAGCAGGCTCCTGGTACTGGATTGCAGTGCGTGCTCCTGAGACAGCGACAGCCACACAGGTGGTAGGGGAAGAGGTACTTGCTTACATGACGCTCGCGCTCGAACAGAAGTCTGCAGGACCTGCAGACGGCTTTGTCGGAGTGTCTGAGATGAAACCGCCTTTGCGGGAGTACCGCAGCTCCCCAAGTGCACCCGTGCCGATAAGGGCATTTGGAGGCGCACGTTTTGGTAGTAGGTCCCTCCGTAGCCCCTCTGCAGTCTTTCATTCAAGAGGCGCGCACGAGGGTAGTGCAGCCACCGCACGACTTCACGGCAAAAATGGCAGCCGGCACCCGCAACGGGAGGACGCACACATTCATCAACGTTTGCGAGAAGCCTACACGTCCGTACACGCGACCCAGAATGTTACTTGCGCAAAGCGATAGGCGCCTACGTTACATAGTGAGTCACACGCGCAGGCCTACACACAGAAAGAATTATAAATCCCAGCAACGTTTTATGCATTTGCGCCCGCGGCCCAACGTAGGCGCAGGTAAATAACCCCGGGATGCCGGCGCGACGCTAATCTCACTCGTGAGCGATGTCCGCAGCATGCCCTATGCGAGGCATCCAGCTTGCGAGATGCGCTCGTACATGCGTGCAAACTGCTCAGCAGCGGCTTTCTCTAAGAGGTCTAGACAGCGACCGTGGGCCAGGTCTGTGCTAGCCAGGCAGAAGAGTAAGTGCGATGGCTCAACCGTGGCGGCAACGGCTTGTGAAGTAGGAGCAGGCTGTTTGTACGTCCTTGGCGCCTATAGTAGCTGACAGACCAGAAGAAAAATAAATACGGCAGGGCCGCGAGGGCAAGGGAGCCTTACACAAGGGGGACTGACTTCGCAGTGCAGATAAGCCAACTTAGGCCAGGGGACTTCTCGGTGGAGGGTACGTCACGCATCAGGCTTTCAGCACGACGTCAGCATTTTGCCTCTCGCCGAAGCAGCAGAGAGCTCTTGAGGTCCTTCTTTTTCGGTACCGTTCGTCCGCTCGCGCCTTTCGGATACATGCATCGCAGACTAGGAGTAGTTAGCAGGGCCTCCCTTAGCGCTCCACTGAGCCAGTGCTGCGGTCAGCCAGCCGCTCTCTTGTCTCCGCGCTTCCGGCACACTGTGCGGGGGCACTCTACGGAACAGCTAGCAATCGTATTATTCGACCGTCAGCTGCTACGCAGCTACAGAATTCATCACGGCAATAGTATCTGCCCCCCGGACTGAACTGCTGTTGTGGGCAGCCAGTCTCCGAGCTCCCAGTACAGTGTTTACCGCTCCGTGACTCATATAACAGGTAGACGGGAGGGGCGCACGACACCTTGGACATCCAGCTGGACGCGCTGCACAGCACTGGCTATCAAACAATACCTCTGCCAACCTCGTGCCTTTCACTGCACGTGTGTAGTCCCCTATCTGTGTCTGGCGGTAGAGAAGAGGCACGCACGACTACTTCTAGGTGTCTCTCGTGCAGAAGGAGTCACTCTCCTCAACGGCTGATCCTTCTCTGGTCCCTCTGGCCACTACTAGGGTACAGCGCAGCTGGCATCATCGATGGTGTGAATGCAGCCACTCTTTGTCCGTGTGCGCAGGCGCCGTCCACGCAGGCGCCGCCCACGCAGGAGCCGCCCACGCAGGAGCCGCCCACGCAGGAGCCAACCACGCAGGAGCCGCCCACGCAGGAGCCAACCACGCAGGAGCCAATCACGCAGCCGCCTCCCACACAGGCGCCGCCAACGCAGGCCGAATCCGACCGCCCTGAGGAGCCGCCCACGCAGGAGCCGCCAACGGAGGGGCCGCCCACGCAGGAGCCGCCCACGGAGGGGCCGCCCACGCAGGAGCCGCCCACGGAGGGGCCGCCCACGCAGGAGCCGCCCACGGAGGGGCCGCCCACAGAGGGGCCGCCCACGCAGGCCGAATCCGACCGCCGCTCACCAGAGCCCGAATAACGTTGGACAGACTAGCACACGCCTCGTACGAGGTGCTGCTCTCCGCTCTCTGCTCGGCAGCCGCGGGTGTTGGCCTTTGCGTCGACGGCCTCTCCGTCCGCTGTCGCGCTGCTGGCGTTATGGCTTTACATGGCCACGCTTGCTGTATCCTAGCTACCCAAAGCGTTTATCAAAGCATATACGTTTGGGCAACTGCACACTACGGGGTCACAACCCTAGGCACGGGTGGCGGTGCTTTATTTTTGACGGAGATGGGGGAGGAGAGTCAAAAAATCCGTTCATTCGTTTCGAAGCGCAGAGACTATTAGCGAGAAACACAGTGCCCTCTAGACAAAGTATTTCCGGGGTACAACGACCGCGCAGCACTGCGGTGCAAAGGTTTGAAACGCAGATCTCTCGTATAAGGTGCCAAGAAGCGCCGAAGAAATTCTGCTGCTTTGCGCGCTACAGGAAAGCGCAACTTACCATGTAAACACAGGTACCGTCTGCCGCACTGCTACTCTACGGACGCTTGTGCTGCTGTGTGGCAGAGCTGTACAGCTAGGCGCACGCTGCCAGTTGCACCCCTGTAACCTCAGCTGCTGTACAGTAACTATGCGCGGATGTGGGTGATGACGCATTAGCCTCTCGTGTTACGGTCCGCCCTCACGAAAGTGTAGTGTGTTCTTGCTCTTGTATAAGCGCTGTCTCCTACACCATCGCATTAGCTCACCGTGAGCCTGCGCTGGCATTTGGGTTCCTGCGTGCCCGGCGACATTCTTTGAGAAGGCCAAACGGGACTGTGCCCATACGCACGGAGGGCCCGTACAGCACCGCCGGCTTCGTAGGCGCATCCAAGGCGGCCGCTACAAAACTACAGCTCCGCTCGGGCATGGAGATACGCCCCGATGCTTTACAAAGTCCAGCACTTTGACCACGTGCTGAACTCGAAGATAAAACGGTTCTTCTGTGTACGCCTGTTCGATGCAAGTAAGATAAAAATAGAGAGCTCCTAGTCGGAGACCTCGTTGTAACACACTAGAGTGCCAGGCAGCTATTCCGGCTAGACAGTAGGCCATTCCGCCGCATGCAGAAGAAGCCTCTACAAGCGCCACATACACGAAATTCATGGGCCTGTCTGTCTGCCACGAGCTCCACCTTTGGCGCCGTACGCCTCGTACACTACACAGGCGGACCTCCCGGCTGCTGCCACGTGGCGGTTGTGCGCCCAGTCAAGGTCTACTGTAGCTTTAGGCGAGCCGCGGACGCCTCCCTCGGGTGCGTCTAGCGATAACTTTCCCAGTAAGTGCGAGAGGACAAGATGAACGCCACGCGTCTGCTGAAACATCTGGATTCTTGGCGGTGCGTAGCTGAGAACGACGTCCTCTCCTGCTCACGCTTCAGTGTCGTTTCGTACCGCAATGCTGTGCAAGAAGAAAACGACGTTTCAGTCGCAGCCACACAGGAGAGCCAGGTGACTCCTCGTCGCAACGCCACGCTTGAGGTTTCTGATGGGGTAGAGCAAACGAATACGAAGTGCTTAGCGGCAGGGTTCACAGAAACCCTGAAGCCATGCCATTTCAGAAACGAAACCCTTACCCACCAACTGGTACGTGCACGGCAGGACTTGCGCCGTTGACGCGTACCGCTCGGACGACTATAATCACGCGCATTCCCGGCACAGTGTGTCGCCTTCGCTTGTCCCTCCAACACAGAGACTGAGAACAAAAACGGTCTGCTACCTGTCGGCAGGGTGGACGATGCACCCTGTGCGTCACCGCGCCGTCTCCTATCCACCTCCACACAACTACGTCGGGCACGTCTAGATGTTTGTGCCGGCGCACTGTGGCGCTAACAAGACACGCGAAACCGCTGGAAATCAGTTCCCAACACAGGAGCCCTGGACATGCCAGGCTCTACAATGAATGCTGTGCGAAACAGACGGAGAATAGACCGACGCCACCGCGCTAATTGTGGGCCTTTGGCCGTAAAGAGTAGCTCTGCGATTGCGCTGACGTTCCTGCATCTCAAAATCAGGAATCGTCACAATGCGGACCGTACGTCTCTGCGCGCCGAGGGCAGTTCTACCAGAGTGCGCCCCTTTCTGTACCGAAAAAGATCCAGGCCTCATGATGTACACTGTGGTCCTCGTGCGTCAACGGCAGCTCTCGGCGGCGCTGGCGTATATGCACCATAAGGGGTAGCCTAACCTTTATGCTGCTCGTCGCCCGCTCGGACGCGTCGGCAGTGCTGAAGTGACGAGGAACTGGCATGCGAGTATTGTCTGCATACACCTTAGGATTAGCACGCTAGGGGTCTACAGAGCTATTAACCTTCTGCGCCCGGCGTTCCATTCATTGTGCACGCAAACCCTGGTCACTCGATGCGCCCACACTCATGCGGGGGCGACTCGACAAAGTTAAGGCTACGCTGCTACATGCATAGGAAACGCGCTTTGTTCGAAAGAGCGACGGCGACGAGCGTGTCCCTCAAGGTCCTTGGGAGTAGACGTAGGAAACGGCAGCCACGCAGGCAGACAACAATCAACGGACCACACGGTCTGCACTGAGCAGACAAATTCTACAGCCTCATGACATCTCCTTATTCGCCCGACAAGCCTCCTCCCACACTCTAAAAATAAGCGCGGGCGTCAACAAGGCATTGTTCTCGCACTTGCGGTCCCCCCTCTCCCCCCCGCTACGGCACGACCTTCTTCGTTCCTTTCCGGGCGAACAATGACCTCCGTGGCGGCCGGCGTGCGGCCCCCGCCGGCGTTGTCAAGGACAGCAAGCGCGCCCTTCCAGAAACAGCCGTATGTTGTTGCCAAACTCACCGTCCATTTGCCAAAAGCCAGTCTGGACGCGAATCGTAATCTATCCCACAGCCAAGACATACGCTGGCGCGCCGTGAGCAAACATAATGCTCGTGCGTCAAGGACAGGAGACTGGACTGACTGTCCAGAAACAGCTCCAAGTCGTTGCCAAATCCACACGCCTCGATAGAAGCTAGTTTGCACGCACAACGCACGCTGGTGCGCCTTTCGCAACCCTGCTACTCCGGTACTCGAGACCTGAGAGTACATACTGCTTCTGTAGTTCAGAAGAAGCCAGTTTGAACCGAATCTTGCTTTAGTTCAGCGCCACCATATACGCTGGTGCGCGCCATAGTGCTTTGTACTTGAGATACGAGCGCAGATCCCCCCCCCGCGCTTCGGCCCTGCAGGACGAAGAGTCGTCGTCCGGCTCCGGTCTCATGCACTGTGTCTGGGGACTGAGGGCGATACAAACAACAGGGCGACAAACAAGTGCTACTACATCGACCACCTCGCCGAAATTACCACCAACCCCCCACTTACTTCCCCTGTGAAGCCTCTTCCCCTCCGACCGACCATCACCTGGGGTGATTGGTTGGTGGGGCTGGGGGGTAGTAGTAGCGGAAGGGAGGAAGGGAGTGCAACAACGATCAGACGTGGCATCATAGTAGCGAACAGGGGGAGAGCCGCCCGCTCCCCCATGCAAGAAAAAGAAGGCGCACGCCCCGCGTGCGTCATCCCTGTCGTCCCGTCAGAGAAGTACTTCTTCACTTTCTCGCCTTCTTATAGGAAGACGTTTCTTATTCTTCTAGGAAAGTTGTTGTTGTCGTGACTTGGTAATTTAACTCCATTTTTCTGAGGCCGCCCCTCTATTCGAAGAGTCCGTTGTCCTCCACAGCCCTTCGACAAAATGGCAGAAAGCGAGACCTTCGCATTCAACGCTGACATCCAGCAGTTGATGAGTAAGTCTTTGCCTACAGTTTCACGGCTCTGTTGCGGTGAAGTGGGCGGGGAAGTGGGTTTTTATGCCCACTTCACCTGTTTGTTTCCCAAGTCAAAACTTAGGCAAACGTCAGCTTCCGCGGACAGCATTCCACTGCCTCTTGCGCCGATGTGAGGAGAAAATAGATTTTTATTGCCATTTCATGTATCTATTTGTCAAATTGGAAGCTAGGGAAATCTCATCTTTCCGCGAACTCGTTATGCTGTGTGCTTGCTGTGGCGGAGAACCGGTTAGATTGTTGTAGCACTTCGTTGCGTATGTTTGCGAGTGATCTCGGCATCGGGGACTTCTGAGCTGTATACACCGTTCAGAAGATATCCGGGTACACGCTACAAACATTTGTACGATTAGTGGCCCAGTCTTTTTTTCCGCAATCACGCCGTGTCTCTTGCAAGCTAGGGAGCGGGCACTGCGTTCCGCGCTCGTCAGTTCGGGGCGAGTGCCTGCTGTTGCACGCATTGTTGGTTAAGCCTGTTAGTGATCATGTTGCGTTTTTTGTTTCCTTTCCTGTTAGTACCACTGCTATTTGAGGGAGCCCGTGGTGACGTTTTATATTGGTTGATTCGCAGTTGCTGCCTTCTTGGCGGGAACTTACGTAATTCACTTTGGGAGTGAGGTGCCACCGAAGATGTCAGTGCATAACTTCGTGCGGCCTTCACTTGTGGGACGCGCCGGCCTCGAGCAGCGTTATGCAGTGACTTTCTATGATATTTGACCAGTGCTGGTGTAAGAGACCAGCCGGTATGAGAGACCGAGGATGCCGCTGGTATGCTGTGGTGGACAGCGTCGAATATGCTTTCAATTTGCGTCTTTCTTGTTGTATTCGTCTGTTTACTAGGCTTGACTAGCCACAGCTTTTACAGCGCTAAATCTGTACACATATATATATGTATATATATTTATATGTATATACTGTACTCGTGTGCAGTTTAGCGAACGGTGTTGCTGAATATGTTTATGACTCCTGTATGTCGTACACTGCTTGTTTTTTTCAGGCTTGATCATCAACACCTTCTACAGCAATAAGGAGATTTTTCTTCGTGAGTTGATATCCAACGCGTCCGACGCTCTAGATAAGATCCGCTATGAGGCAATCACAGACCCCGAGAAGCTGAAGGGCGCCGAGCGCCTGTACATCCGCATCACGCCGAACAAGCAGAATCAGACCCTGACAATTGAAGATGACGGGATTGGGATGACAAAGGCCGAGCTTGTGAATAATTTAGGTACTATTGCTCGCTCGGGTACGAAGGCCTTCATGGAGGCCCTTCAGGCAGGTGGCGATATATCTATGATTGGGCAGTTTGGTGTAGGTTTCTACTCCGCGTATCTCGTTGCAGACAAGGTCACCGTCGTCACCCGTCACTATGATGATGAGATGTACGTATGGGAAAGTGCAGCAGGCGGGTCGTTCACTGTGTCGAAAGCTGACGGAAAGTACGAGAATATTGTGCGAGGCACCCGCGTTATCCTGCACATGAAGGAAGACCAGTTGGAATATTTGGAGGATCGTCGCCTGAAGGATCTGGTGAAGAAGCACAGCGAATTCATTTCCTTCCCCATTGAGCTGGC
>SJYA01003711.1:58765-103628 GCA_006410615.1 Neotragus moschatus | reverse complement strand
TCAGTTTGCTCTCTGTGGAAGGCGACTGTGCGTGAATATTTGGGTCGCACATCCCCTCACCTCTTTGCTTTCTGGTTCCTTGTCTCCTGAGCATTTAAGAGTGAACAAATAATTAAACAGGGTTGCAGTGAAGACCAGCTCCTTATCTTTGCCCCTAAAGCAGGGAGAAGTAGCCAGACTGTAGTCCTGTTTGCCTTTTAATGACCCATAGAACAGTGTCCGTTCCCTAAGCTCCAGGAGGGGATTATCGGCGGTTTGTGTGTGTGTGTGTGTGTATGAATTCACTAAATATCTTCCAGTCTTCTAGCCCTAGGACAGGACTCGAAGAGGATTTAGGCCTGGCCCTTTCCATTTTGGGGCTTCCAGGACACTTGTGGAGTCATCTATCTACCTACTCATTTATCCCCTTATACATCGATCCACCCTTCCACCCACCCACCCATCCATCCATCGAAAAGATATTTAGTAAGCATCAACAAAGCACTGAGTGCTGCTTTCAGCACTGACAATGAAGTAAGAAACAAAATGGAATAAGCAAAACATTATGGAGGGTCTGTTCCATTAGAGCCGAAAACAAACTTAACACGTTAATGAACAACAATGGGGAGAGTAACTGCTTTGAAGAAAGTTAAAGGAAGGAAAGGACAGAGGTGCTCTGATGGACACAAGAGGGCGGGGTACCATCTACCGGGCGAGAAAAGGGAGGTCTTCACCAATGATACTATGTGCTATTTGCAGACCAGCATCTGCACCACACTTCCTTTCCCCACCCAAGGTTTCTCAAGAAGCCAGCTCATGTGGGAAGCTCTCTGTACAACAGTTAGTTTGCATATATTAAGTATTGAACAGTCTGTCCATAGCCTCCAGCATCCTTGCCAGTCTGAGCCCTTCTTTCAATCTCAGAGGACTGGGTTGTTGGTTTAGGGTTGGCGTGATAATAGGAATCTCTCCACAGGATTTGTGTGTCTGAAACACATTCCCTGTGAATGATGCCCTAAGCAAAGGACACAGGCTCCGGGTACCACCGACTGGAGGGGCAAACCGAAAGCGTCGGGATCTTTACAGACTTTGAATTCTGGAACAAGTGTGTGCCCTGCCTCTAACTGAGTCCACAGCCTTGGCACAGTCACCTCTTGGAGGCTGGCTTGCCTTGTCTGTTAAATGGGGAACACTTTGCTCACGAAGTTGCTATGGCCACCTTGTTAAAAAAAAATGCACATGAGGACCAGTGAGCTTTCTGTAGGCTTCCTCAGTTTGTAAGGGGACAGGGCTGGAGCTAGGATCTAAGTTTTCTGATTTCTTTCTCAAGGCAATTTTCCTCAAGATTTTTTAAACCACCATTTATTGACCACTGGCTGCGTTCTAAACATTATCTTGAATCCGTCTTTGTGCATTTGATGGTTTAATGCTCATGATAGCCCCGCTCTGTGAAGACTGCCCTGCTCAACTTTCCAGTGAGACCGAGGCTTAGAAAAGGACAGTGACCCACCCAAAAGTCCATAGCCAGAAGATGATAGCCCAGGAGCCAGAACCCGGGGCTGTCACCTCCAGAGCCCACGTGGTCAGCAGGCTGTGTAGCTGGTTAGCTAGAGAGAAGGCAATGGCACCCCACTGCAGCACTCTTGCCTGGAAAGTCCCATGGACGGAGGAGCCTGGCGGGCTGCAGTCCATGGGGTCGCTAAGAGTTGGACATGACTGAGCGACTTCACTTTCACTTTTCACTTTCATGCATTCATTGGAGAAGGAAATGGCAGCCCACTCCAGTGTTCTTGCCTGGAGAACCCCAGGGACGGGGGAGCCTGGAAGGCTGCAGTCCATGGGGTCGCACAGAGTCAGACACGACTGAGCGACTTCACTTTCACTTTTCACTTCCACGCATTCATTGGAGAAGGAAATGGCAGCCCACTCCAGTTGTTCTTGCCTGGGGAACCCCAGAGACAGGGGAGCCTGGTGGGCTGCCGTCTCTGGGGTCGCACAGAGTCGGACACGACTGAAGCAACTTAGCAGTAGCGGTCATATTTTGGGTGTGACGGTACTCAGCAGGCCAGCCCACTCTTCCACCTTTGAACATGACTGTGATTGAAACGGCAAGGGAGACTTTATTCACACCCCTTCTATGTTTTGCACTTAGAAGCTATCAAAACTTTTGCTTCCTACCATGTGTCCTTCTGGAGTAGAGCTTATCAAACGGGGCATTGCAGTCATTATCTACTCACTTATCTATTTCCCCAAACTGACTGCAAGTTCTTGAGGCTTTATCTGTGTGTTCCCAAATCCAGGCAGAAGGTTTAGCACAGGGATGGAGCTTGACCATATTAGTAATAATAATTAAGCCAACAACAGTCCTCTATTGAATGTATTTTAATAGGCCCAGGGCTGGATGACATATTTTACATATATCACCGTATCTAATCCTCACAACAGTCCATTTTGGTGAATAGTATTATTTCACGTTAGAAGTGTAAAAGACTGAGCCTCACTGAGAGACAGTCACACCACTAGAAAGTGGCAGAGTAAGACCTTGAACTTGGACCTGCCTGATTCCAGACATGCCCTTCCCCTGGTGAATCCGTGAATGAGTATGTGGCTCCTCCATAGTTACCTGGGTTCATCTGTTTATGCTCATGACTCAAAGAATAGGAAAAAAAAAAATCAGTCCTCTGAAAGATGCTTTCTGTCCCCCTCTCCATTCATCCATCTTCAGAATGGAATTTCCGACAGAACTTGAGAGGCCGTCCGAGGATGTGGAGAAGGATACTGATTTGTGCCAAATGCCTCCTATGAATTGTTTTCACTCCTCTCTCTCCCACACACATGGAGACTTGCCAAACAGATGTAGGTATACGTCAGTCACCTTCCCTCCAAGAGGCATTTGTAATGGATTCATTCATTAATTCTTCCAAGAGGTAACTGAAGCTCTACTGCGTACCATGTAGCATTCAGATTTATTCAGAAATAAATAAAACCCTGGCCTTCCCTTCGCTGCCTCTCACTGTGGAAATACAATCAACACATAATGAGATCTACTCAGGATTGGACCCGGGGCCTGGTCTTGGGTACACAGAGTTGATTAAGGGTGCTCTCCGGGGGCACTCAGGTGATGAGAGGGGAAGTTGGCAGACAGAAGGAGGTGTCGCTGAGGGTCCTATCAGGTGACCGTTTAACAAGCCAGAGACTGCAGGTTTCACAAATGCTTGTTGAGAACTCATGACCCAAGAACGGAGGTTTAAAGGACTAGACAAACCAGCAGGAGTTGGGCGGGGGAGGGGGGCTGCGGCAGCGCACAGGCCTTTCAGGCAGAGTGAACAGGGTGAGCGAAAGCGCAGCTGTATGAGATGGTGCGAGGGACACTGGAGGCCTCACTGGTGTAGTTAGTTTATGCTTATGCAACTGAAATGTGAGGCAGGATGTCATGCTTCCCCCTGGTCACAGGTGCCTCCACGTTTGCCTTTTCCTTTCTGTTCTAGAATATTGGAGCTGGAAGGACNAAGCGCAGCTGTATGAGATGGTGCGAGGGACACTGGAGGCCTCACTGGTGTAGTTAGTTTATGCTTATGCAACTGAAATGTGAGGCAGGATGTCGTGCTTCCCCCTGGTCACAGGTGCCTCCACGTTTGCCTTTTCCTTTCTGTTCTAGAATATTGGAGCTGGAAGGACTGTTAGACACCAGCCGATCTTATCTACTCGCCGGAAATGGGGAGGGGCCGTGGTCAAGGTCACACAGCTTGAAATCTGTAGGAGGAGAGCAGGGTGAACAGGAGAGCTCTTTGGGAAACTGTTCTGAGACTACCTCGTACTTTAATGGAGGGAGTTTGGCAGCTTCACTGTTACCTTGTATCTGTTTTTTTCGGGAAGTAAGACCTTGCGTTAATAACAAGGATTCTAATGTTTCTTGGGACCGTAACTTGCAAACCAGCGTGCTCAGTATGTTCTGTAATGCAGTCTCATGTCATCCTCCCCAAACCCTCTCAGTTAGGTGTTAGTGACCCAATTTACAGATGAGAAAACTGAGGCAATGCAGGCAACGGACCAGACACTCACAGGAAAGATAGTACAGCCAAATCCTTGTCTGTCTGGCTCAATGTTCATTAGTTTCCTCCTTGAATTGCTAAAGGGTTAAATGATCACTGAAGGTTTCTGATCCGATCTAAAGATTATTAAGGAGATTAGAGCTGGATGGGGGAGCGTGTTCCAAAGAGCTTCTGCATTTTCACTTTATTCCTTTGGCATTATCTTGGGAAATAAAATAGGGTTGCTGGTAGACACATGGTAAGTAGATGATCAGTTTAAAAGAAAAAAGTTTCATTTTCTATAATGGGACCTCCTTAAACAGGTCACTCTATATCTGTCTAGAGGCAAAGAGAGAACTCTACATAAATAGAGCCAACTATAGATACATAAAGATAGGTCTCAAGGTATTTTTATGCACATGAATACATAGGTACATGTATAGAATATGTATGTGCAAATCTTTGGTGTACATTTATCTTAATTGTTCACAGGCATAAACTCATTTCATTTGACTTTGTGCTGGGATCTTTCATAGTCTTCTGGGAGCTTGCCTAGGGAAAAGTGAACACCCAGATAGATTCATCTCTAACGCAGCGGCAGGATCCACACCTCACTGGCATGTCGCACTTTCTCTCTTTCCCTTTCCTGCCAGTCAAACCCCAAGTCTTTCTGTGCCGTGGTGTGTCTTATTTCTGCCCCATTAGCTAACTGCTCACTCCAGCTGCCCTAATCTCAGGCCTTATCATCTCTCCCTTAGGCCAGGCCTTCTTCCATCTCTGCACATTATTGAAAGAGGCAATTCTCTGTTGTTCCTGGCCATCCTGTAAGCATCCATGTAGGATGCCGACAGATTTCCTGGCCTCTACCATTAAATGCCAGTCATACCTTTTACCCAGTTGTGACAACCAAAAATATGTCCATTACCAGATGTCTCTTGCAGGGCAAAATTGCCCCCGAGTCCAGGTCCTAGACGGTTATGAGTAGCTAACTCACTGGTCTCCCAGGTTCTAGTCTCCCCACACAATGTGATCATGCTACTCTGTTGCTGAAAAAAAATAAGTCTCGGATCCTTAATGCCTAAAGGCTAATCAGGCCTTTGGCTATATGGTTCTGACGTATGTCATCATCTTATTTGCATCAAGGCCCAGTGGCCGTCCCCAGTATGTGAGAGAGCGGGCCTGCAGTCCTCCTGGAAGCGGCCCCGCTGGGAGGCTGTGTCGCATGCATTTGCCACCTTGTTGTGTGTACTCAAGCAAGTCTGTCTCCTGAGCCTCTGTTTTTCCATCTGTACTGTGGGTATAATCATCTCACCAGTAGGGGAGCTTGAGCGTCAGTAACTCTAAGACAAGGTAGGGAATGCTAAAGCTCTAATACAAGCCAGAAAATGCTGAAGTTCCTGAAGTGAGGGTTGAGACGAAGTATTCTGGGGATTCAGAAGGTAGAGCAATTCCTTCTGGATAAGGCTGCAGATGGGGAAACCCCCGAGGAGTTCCCCACGGAGAGTATGTTGGAGGTAGCCGTGAAGCCTGCCCGTGTGTCAGCCTACAGATGTGGGGGTGAGGAATAGCAACGAGAGCGACCTTTCAGGCAGAGGAGATCGCAGAGCACTGAACAGGAACAGTGAGTTCCTAGGTGGTCGAATACTCGGCCTGGTGCCTGCCCTGTGGTTGGCACTTGGCAGAGTTGCGGGCACCGATGGGGGAAGGGTGTCTCAAAGCCATACATTTTGAGATTTCAGTGCTTGATGAACTTGAACTGCAGGACTTCCCCAGCTTACTCGGTGGGGAGGGGCCTTGTTTATAATAGAAGGTGGGTTGAGAACAGTGAGGGAGATGGAATAAAGCCTGGGCAGTCCGTTTGGGCCGCACTGACATGCTGAACGGCAGTCATGGTGGGGGCATAGGATGGAGAGAGAGAACATTTGGAGAAAGAAACTATTTTGTAGATCAAGCTATCAGGAGTCATGATTTCTTAGCAGCTTTGGGGAGTGGTGGCTGCATATTCTGCCTCCAAAGCCCATTTCAGGATGTTCTGTGATCTTGGGCAAGTCACTTTCACTCTCCGAGCCTGTTTCCTCCTCTCTAGCACTAAGGGTTTGGACTGTTTTCTTATAATCCCTCTAGTTTACGCACAGTCTGAAGCCTGGAAGAAGACGTCCCAGAGAACTTGAAGGCCCAGCCCCTTCGCTGATTAGCTATCACTTGGCGTGTGGCCAGGAGAACCCCCAGTGGGTCATCAGGCCTCAGCCATGCTGGGGCTAGCTGTTGGGACCAGACACAAGTGACGGGAAGGGAAGGACATTACTTGGGAGAATATGCATGTTCACAGCTCTGAGGATTAAAGGCCCGTGTTCTTATCACCACCGAACAGAGTATTATAAATCCAGTCTTAGAATACCAAATCCTTTTGCGGCTTGGCCGTTGTGAGGGAATATTAAAAAGGCCGAAGACAGAAATAATCAGTTTCCGAATGACACATTGTCAAATAAAGCATTTCTCACGTTATCCTTTTCTTTCCTTTCTCTGGCTCCTTCTCCCGTGCCTGGATATTTTAACAGGAAAAATAGATTAAAATGAGGCTAGGCTCTATGGAGTTCTAAGTTTGACTTTTCAGGAGGCTCTCTCCGTGGGGCGGTTTTGAGGGTGCTTTGAATGTTTCACCTCTGTGTGTTTTTCGATGTTTGATATCGTGTATGTAAGCAAACCAGCTGGAGGCTTGAGCACTGGGATAAAGGCAGGGCCGCAAGGAGGGGCTGTCCCAGGTCTGATAAGGTGTCCTCTGGACACTGAAGTCAGAGCTGGTACCGGGGCTGCCAGATTTACATTCCTCTGGCGAAGTCAGAGCAAGTTTGAGGCTTCGGGGTGTTCATTAAGCACCTTCCTGGGCCATGCTCTACATTTTAGGCTGGATAAATGAAAGCTTAGAAACTCCAGTGGGAAAATGGTCAACCAGCCTGTTAGGTTGTAGCAGTGGAGCCGGATAACTGACAGCCATGGGAAGTGAGCAGTAGGAGGGCACAACCTCATCCCAGCTTGCAGAGGCAAAGATGCTCCCCGAGGAGGTAATGGCCTAGCTGAGATGGCTGGGTGCATTGAGATGAGCAGATGAAGATGAGTGTATCCGTTTCCCAGGCTGTCATAGTTATCACCATACACTGGCTTTGGGGGCAGGTGCTTAAAACAATGGGAATTTATTCTCTTGGGGTTCAGGAGGCCAGAAGCCCCAGACGAAGATGGCATTGGGGTCTACTCACTTGGAGGGTCTGAGGGAGAATCTGAGAATCTGTCCCATGCCTCCCAGTAGCTTCTGATCGATGCGAGCAATCTTTGGTTTCCCTTAGCTCATAAAGTCATCCAGCCAGTCTCTGTCTCTATCACTGTTTGGGTGGGTNGTGTGTGTGTGTGTATGTCCCTTCCTTCCTTTTTTAAAACTTTTAATTTTGTTTTACAGTAGAGCCAATTAACAATGTCCTGATGATAGTTTCAGGTGCACAGCAGTGACTCAGCCAAACCTATGTGTGTATCCATTCTCTCCCAACTCCCTTCCCATCCAGACTGCTGCATAACATTGAGCAGGGTCCCCTACGCTATTCAGTAGGCCCTTGCTCCTTCCTTCCTATAAGGACACCAGTCTCTGGACTTAGGGCCCACCCAGTCCAGTATGCCCGCATCTCAAATAATCACTAATGCAAAGACCCTATTTCCAAGTAAAACCGCTTTCTGCAGTTCCGGGTGGGAACTGCTACAGAAAATGAGTGGCTGAGAGCTCTGGACTGAGGGAGAAGCCCTTGGAGAAGCTCTCAGAGCATCACATTCTGAGGGGACACTAACGACATAGTGCAGCTCCTGGACTGGATATGAGGTGGGATTTGGTGGTAGGGGAGGCTTGAGAAGGAACCAGAGACCTAGACACGAAGGGACTTGGTGCCAGGCTGGGGATGTGGGCATTATTCTGAGAGCAGGAGGGAGCAGAGTCAGGAAAGGGCTTCAGGCAAAGGGGAAGGGCACAGAAGGACCGGGTTTGGGATGGAGGCCTAGAGAAACTGCAGGCCCAAGGCCGGTGCTTATCAGTGGAGCCAGGCCTTGCATCCTAATCTTTCGTTGTCTTGTTTCATCCCTAGCCTTACTCAACCTTTCACATTGGGACCAACTGGCACATTTTGTAGGTGAGCCTGTTGTAGCTCAAGGAAGTAGACTGTCTTAGTCCACTTGTCATGGCCAAAGGCAAGCAGGAACAGGGACCCCCACACTGGCCTGAATGCCTAAGCGATACCTGGTTACCCCATCACATCAGTTTGCCCTTGACATCACCCACCCTCACCCGTGCCTGGCTCCACTGAGAGAGCTGAGACCTAGTGTCAGTAACAGAAGAAGAGAAGTGGGCAGATCCTGCTCGAGAGAGGCTTCTGGTAGGGAATGTTCCAGAACAAATGGGAGCACACACTCCTTCTCCCCTCTCTTTCCCACTTCTTGCCCGGCAGTTTAGTGAAATCTTTAGCCCCATAGGAAGGTAAAAGTCATCACCCAAGGGTGTGCTTTTTGCAGTCTTGCAGAAACTGACCCCTAACCAACAGACTGGGATTTTTATTTCTGGAACTTGCTGCAGCTTCTCCTATCTTGTTGGTCTTGGGCTGCCCTAGAGGGAACATAGTCTGAATTGGATTTGGCATCAGGTTGTCGCTGAGGCCACCAGGACCTCAGCTTGCCACCCCTCGAGCCTTGGATTCTTCTTAACTTGCTTTCTAACAATCCATCGCCTTCTGCTTGCTTCCTCCTCTGCCTCCTGCACTCCCTGCTTGCCCTGCAGCGTTTTCTCCCCTGCTGGGGTCTGTGTTTGCCCTGGCGGGCAGACTCAGTGGCTGGACACTCTGGCCCTGCTCCCCTTTCCAGCGGCAGCTCCTGCTTTTGTTTGCTTGCCCTGAAGGAAGACTGCCGGGAAGTGGGGGTCCAGACCCTCAGGAGTGGAGTGGCGCAGCGGCCTGGACCTGTCCTAGTGGATGCAGGTCGTAGTTTCTCCCTGACCCTGAGTTACTCTTTTGCTTTCTTTGGGTGGGACGTCCCACTAGGACAGAGGTGGCCACACGCTTCTCTTGCAACCCTTTGCTTGTGCACAGTACACTTCAATTTTCAAGGGCCGTCACAGCACTGTCCAGATTTCATTTACACGACAACCTTGTGGGCGCCACGAATGAGTGTCGTGGGTCTCCGTGTGCTAGGCCCTGAGCGCCACACATCACATCTGTGAACTCACATCTAACCTCCCTGGATAAGGACACTTTTTACACAAATTTGTGAATGAGAAAATTGTGATTCTGAGAGGTTTGGCCCTTTGTCCAAGATTGCCCAGTTTTTATGCGCTAGCATAAGATTATAGAGAAGTCTTTCTGATCCCCAGCCTTTGGCCCTAACTGTGTGCTGTACTATTCCAAGTAGTACCAAGTCCATTTTACAGGTGAGTAAACTGAGGGTCTGGAGGGCATCGAGGAAATTCGAGATCACACAGTGAGTGAACAAGGAAATTCAAGATCACACGAGTGAACTTGAATTCAGAACATTTTCCTGCATGCTCTGAGCCTCACCCACCACTCCTTTAGGGTCTAGGAAGGAAGGTAGGGCTGGTCAGTGGTGCTAGAAACATCATCTGAGCTGCTACTGTGTCTTGGATGAGGCCCCCGGAGCCCTTTAGGAGCCCAGCCTGAGGGGGGTGGTGTCTGTTTCAGTGGGTCAATGGCACTGTGAGCCCTTGATCCCTGAAATTCTCTTTGGCCCAAGTTTTCACAGTGAAATCCTGATCTATAATGGAAGCCATATGGCCATTGGATTAGCTGAGAGCTTAGCTGGTGGGAGCAAATCTCAGGACAGGCTGGGGAATGAGGGGTAGGGAGCCTGTACCCCAATAAGAGGGTTGTTGGAGCCACTGGCTTGGGGTCACGTCAAATGAGTTGGCAGATCATGAAGCTAAAGGCCTCAAGCTCAGCTTCCATCAGAGTGGAGTGAGGGAGGTGGGGGGTCTCCCTCTGCTGCCTCCTCCTGGGGGTTCTCTGTGCTGGGAAATCTGTGTCTGAAGTTGCCCAGGTAAGTTGAGGAAGCAGAAGTGAGGCTGATTACCCCTTGAGCATCTGGCCCTTCCCACCCCAAGCAGAACTGTGAATCCATGAAGAAGGTCAGCCACACAACCTGCGTCAACAGCCTCCTATCTTTGGGCCTCTTTCCTCACGTAACATAGGACAGGGATACCTCATATGCACAGGTGTGAAGGTAAATGAGACAGCGTATTGAAGTGTTCAGCTTCTCTGGTGGCTCAGATGGCAAAGCGTCTGCCTGCAGTGCGGGAGACCTNAGGTCAGCCACACAACCTGCGTCAACAGCCTCCTATCTTTGGGCCTCTTTCCTCACGTAACATAGGACAGGGATACCTCATATGCACAGGTGTGAAGGTAAATGAGACAGCGTATTGAAGTGTTCAGCTTCTCTGGTGGCTCAGATGGCAAAGCGTCTGCCTGCAGTGCGGGAGACCTGGTTCAATCCCTGGGTCTGGAAGATCCCCTGGAGAAGGAAATGGCAACCCACTCCAGTACTCTTGCCTGGAAAATCCCATGGACAGAGGAGCCTGGTATGTTACAGTCCATGGGGGTTGCAAAGAGTCAGACAGGACTGAGTGATTTCACTTTCACTTTCATTGGTAAGGGTTTGGAAATCCAAGACAAGTTCTGCAGAATACGCTTCTTGGGGCAGAGGTAATATCATGTGTTACTTGTTCAGTTGTGTATGACTCTTTGCGGCCCCATGGACTGTATATAGCCCGCCAGGCTCCTCTGTCTGTGGAATTCTCCAGGCAAGAATTCTGGAGTGGATAGCCATTCTCTTCTTCAGGGGATCTTCCCAACCTAGGGATGAAACCTGGGTCTCCCACATTGCAGGCAGATTCTTTACTGTCTGAGTCATCAGGGAAGCCATCAGGGGCAAAAGGTCAGTCACTCATTCATTCACCCATTCATTCATTCAGCATTGAATATGCGCTTCCTGAATGCTGTTGACAGTAGCTGTGAGCAGTTACATGTGCCTCACACAACACTAACTACTCTATGGCCATCTTGCTTAGCCTCACAATGATCCATTGAGGTGCTACTGAGTACTGCCTTCGTATAACCCATGAGGAAACCAAGGCTCTGAAAGGTAGTGACCTAGTGAAGGTCGCGCAGCCTCTAAGTAGGAGAATGTGGACTAAAGCTGTGTCACTCTGAGGTCAGCTTTTGGCCTCTGTGCACGATACAGGAGTTCCCCGAGGAGCTTTATGAGCCGATCCAGCACTGCATGGGTGACCTGGGAGGGTTGTTGGGATTTGATGGGGGAGGAGAGCCAATATGATGTGATATGGTAATTGCCTATGGACAGGTTGGTTAAGCTTCATCTCTCCCAGGTCAGTTTTGGCTCTGGGTCTGAGAACAGGGCCACACACCCATAAATGGAGTGAGCAGAGTGGGGATGAAGGGCTCTGGGAACAGGAAAGGTCTGCAGGGAGGGTTACAGAGAACGAAACATCCAAAGATGAGAAGGGATGACTCAGGCAAAATTAAAGTCTTCACTGCAGAGGCTGCCTTGAGACGTGCCCACTGAATCCTGGACTTGCAAACCGCATTTTCCCTCCCCTTGCTGGGGTTCCCTTTTTCTCTGTGCACCCTCACCATCTTTCTCACTTTTCCTTTCCTTCCCTCTGGGCTGTAGAATCAGTGTGCAGTAGCCACTGCCTGTACAGTGAAGAGCTGGGTCCACCACCTTTTGGGCTTTTATTCCCAGCTGGACCTAGGATCAAAGCCTGTGTGACTTTAAGCAATTACATAACCTCTCTGAACCGCCTTTTCTTCATTTAATTTATGGAACGGAACTTATAATCCCTTATCACAGAGGACTGTCTTGAAGATTAAATAAAATAGCATTGAAAATAGTGAGGGGCGGGTCTTCTGTTTTTCTGTGTGGAGTGATAGGGTTCTTCTTGCCTCCTTTGTCTCTTCACTCATGTTTCTTATCATCTCTTCCCTCCACACTCGACCCTCTGTCTCTTGCCTTTCTTATCTCTGATAAAAAACCTGACAATACCACATCACACATGACGTCTAGACCTAAAGCAGGCTCTATGATGTTCTGCAGAGGAAAAAGGGGTGTGTTCTTACTTTTCTAGGGCTCCTGTGGTGCCACACACACATTTTATGTACACTTGGCAGATTGCACCCACCCACACACATAAATACATATACTTACTTTGTTTGGTTTGTATATTTACTTCTGGGTTCTGACATCCAGAGAAACCTTCCTGAGGATCCCAGAGCAACTCATTGCCAGAGTCAAAACAGGGCTGTCAGCCACGCCTGCAGCCCTGGCCACTGCCGAGCCCACTCGCCACCCACTCCCCATGGGGGTGATGAATTCTAGTTTAGAGAACTGAAGGACTGGAAAAAAAGAATCATCATTTGTGGTCACGAGGACGGCTGAATCATTTTAGTAAATGATGTTCTTCTTAGCCTAAACAGGTATCCTTAACAGCAGTCATCTCCCCACCAAGGTAATCTGTTCAGGGTCAGTTAACATCTGTCATCTTTGCTAGATGTCGCAAAAGTGGTTTTCAGAAACTACCCTTGCCTTTAATGAGTCAAGGCAGAACACTCAGCCAATGGGTATGGTCGAAAGAACACAGGTTTTAAAGCTAAAAAGCCAAACACACACACACACACACACACACACACAGACACAGACACAGACACGGACACACACACACAGACACAGACACACACAGATACACACACACACACACACACACACACTCTGAGGCTCAGAGCTTCCTCTGCTACTCAGCATCTGAGCTTTAGAGTCTCTTGATTTCTTCACCCCTCTCCTCTAGCCACAGGCATCAGTTCAGTTCAGTCGCTCAGTCCTGTCCAACTCTTTGCCACCCCATGAATTGCAGCACGCCAGGCCTCCTTATCCATCACCAACTCCTGGAGTTAACTCAGACTCGTGTCCATCGAGTCAGTGATGCCGTCCAGCCATCTCATCCTCTGTCATCCCCTTCTCCTCCTGACCCCAATCCCTTCCAGCATCGGAATCTTTTCCAATGAGTCACCTCTTCACATGAGGTGGCCAAAGTACTGGAGTTTCAGCTTTAGCATCAGTCCTTCCAAAGAAATCCCAGGGCTGATCTCCTTCAGAATGGACTGGTTGGATCTCCTTGCAGTCCAAGGGACTCTCAAGAGTCTTCTTCAATACCACAGTTCAAAAGCATTGATTCTTTGGCGCTCAGCCTTCTTCACAGTCCAACTCTCACATCCATACATGACACTGGAAAAACCATAGCCTTGACTAGACGGACCTTAGTCGGCAAAGTAATGTCTCTGCTTTTGAATATGCTATCTAGGTTGGTCATAACTTTTCTTCCAAGGAGTAAGCGTCTTTTAATTTCATGGCTGCAGTCACCATCTGTAGTGATTTTGGAGCCCCCCAAAATAAAGTCTGATACTGTTTCCGCTGTTTCCCCATCTATTTCCCATGAAGTGATCCTCCCCAACTCTTGGGGTTACACAGCAGGGACTCCACATAGTGGCCTGGAGTCTCCCAGACAGAAAGCACGGTACATACAGAAGAAAAGCCACTATCCGAGGGGCTGGCCCTGCTCAATGGAGATGCTTCTGGCAGAGTGAAAGAAAGCAGGCGAGGAGAATACAGATCTTCCACCTTGGCCTTGACAGGTGCTGTGGGTACACAGATGGGCTTTAGAAACACCTCTGTCCTGGAGGAGCTCACGGAGCAGAGTACTTCATGAGTCTCATGAATCATGTAAGATCCGTTCCTAAACACTTCACCTATTTCAATTTAAGGTATGGTATGCAGACTCAACCAAATATTTACCAGTTGGATGCATTAGAGAAAAATAAACTGCAGTGTGCCTTAAACTCCCGATGACAGGAGCCCGAGGAGAGGGCATGTGTTCATCCATTCATTCAGCAAATACTTAGGAAGCGCCGACTTTGTCCCAGGCCCCCTGTGGGGGATCAACATTACAGAGGCCAGTGTTTCTGATAATAAAAGTGTGGATGATACAGAGACCGTTTGACTTGTGTATTCCCATGAGGATGGAAGAAAGACTGCTGTCCCTTGAGCCCTCCGTGGGTTCTTTCTAGACACGAGGAGGCAAGGCTGAGAGAGTGTGCTCAGGTGTCCTGGGGTCACTCAGCTGGTGAGAGGCAGAGTCGGGACTCAGACCCTCTAGATGGGAAGCTGCCCACCCTAGTGTTTAGCGGCGTGCGTGTCTCTGACATGCCCTCATCCAGCTCATTTGTTCCTGGTGGGGATTTCCTGAAGACGGAAGGGCAGGGGTTCTTGCTGACTCTGCTCCGTGAGCTCCTCCAGGACAGGGGTGTTTCTAAAGCCCATCTGTGTACCCACAGCACCTGTCAAAGGCCAAGGTGGGAGATCTGTATTCTCCTCGCCTGCCTTCTTTCACTCTGCCAGAAGCATCTCCACTGAGCAGGGCCAGCCTCTCGGATAGCTGCTTTTCTTCTGTATATACTATACAAGTGGAAAGCAAGGCTAAGAGAGGTGAAGCAGTTTCTCCAAGGTCACACAGCTTGTGGGTGAGAAAGCCAGGTTTGGAAACGGTGTCACTCCGCAGGCTCCAGAGGCTCCGGGAGCCAAACCCAGGGATCATGGGCTGCGTGTGGTGGACGGCGACCCCTCTCTGGCGCTCCAGCCCAAAGCACAGCGGCCCACTTGGTGTCCTTCTTCCCTCCCGCTGCAGGGTGGCCTCATCGCCCTGCTGTTGCTGCTGCTGGTGTTCACGGTGGCGCTGCACGCCCAGCGGCGCTGGCGGAAGCGGCGCCGCATCCCCCAGAAGAGCGCCAGCACGGAAGCCACCCACGAGATTCACTACATCCCGTCCGCGCTGCTGGGCCCGCCGGCCCGGGCAGGCTTCCGCTCCTCCCGGCTGCAGGCGCACAACTCCGTCATCGGCGTGCCCGTCCGCGAGACGCCCATCCTGGACGACTACGACTACGAGGAGGAGGAAGACCTGCCCCGGCGGGCCAACCACGTGCCCCGTGAGGACGAGCTCGGCAGCCAGGTGGCCCACAGCCTGGGCAGACCAGGGGAAGAGAAGGGTGACTTCGCGAAGAAAGGTGAGTCTTCCTTGTTGCATCCCACCTTCCCGGGGGCATTTTAGGGAGCTGGGGAGAGGCGCAGGAGCTGGATGGTAGGAGAACGCAGGAAGTGTTTTCCGGGATAAGCCATTTTTGATTTATGGCCAACTTCTGCTGGGTTTTCAGAGTTCCTCTCTTCTTGATTCTTTGGTGGTTGTGAGGGGGGAAAAAAAATAAAGACTGCCGGTATTCTAGGAGTTAGAGTTTTTAGGAGCATCAGAAGTTATGCAGCATCTTTCAGTGTTTCGTGATTGCCTCCCTGGCTGGCCTTGGCACTCCTCAGGAGAGCGCTCATCTCACTTGCAGACCCTACTGTCGGAAGGTTTCTCCTTAGACTGAGTTGCAATCTGTTTCTCTGGCTCTCCATATCAGAAACTGAATCTGAAATTTCCTTCTCCAAGACAGCTCTTGGGAAATATGACAACAGGGAGAAAAAAAAGGCACCTGGTAACTTTTAGAAATCTGTATCAACAAATAATCCCAGTGTCTCTGCCACTCTGGTGTGGCATATTTTCAGACATTTCACCATTCTGGTCACTGCTCTAGTTGGAGACTCTAATTTTTCATGTCTTGGAGTGTAACACCAGAAGTGGCACTCTCTTCCTCAAGGTGGGGATGCTCCTGTGCTGAGCAAAATGCAATTTTCGCCTCCTTTTTGCCTGGGGTTATGCTTCTGTTCATGAGCTTGAGTCATATTTGTTTTTTTGCACCTGTTGCTGACTTGTGGCTGACTTTTTGACGACTGAAACCTCTCACTCTTTTTCATCCATGCTCTTGCAAAGACCCGTTCTCATTGTTCTGTTGGAGGACAATTGATTATTTGGACCTGGGTACAGGATGTGCTTATATCTGTCTTTTTTCAGTGTCTATGCCTCCAGTTTGTTTACAGATGAAATTTGGCTATTTTTCCTTTAGGTAAATGCTATAGAATCACTGTTCTGCTCCCCTCCCCCCCATCCATATTGTCTTTATGACCCTGGTGATGGTGATGTGTTCAAGGTTTGGCCCAGAGGCCCTAGTGTTAGAACTATTCCTGTTTGTGAGCCAAGAGAAATTATCATCACTGCTTGGACCAGTCCTGAGCTGTGAACTTAACATTCTTTCCTCCTGCACTTAAGGTCCTTTCTCTCAGATCCATCTTTCCATGATGCTTGGTGGAAAATAGGAACTTTAGAAATTTCTTAAAAAGGAGACATTTTTGTCAAGCTTAGAACCCTAGAGAGGGAAGAGAATGGTACAGTAAGTAAGAGTTTAGGCAAACCTTACGTTATTCCTTAGAAACCTAGGGAGGGAAGTGAGTGGTATAGTAAGTAAGAGTTGCTTGGACCTGAGTTCAAATCTTGTCTCCTTTGCTTGCTGAACAACCTAGAAAAATGGGAATTCAGTCTTCCAAGTCTCAGACACTCCTTATTGAAGGATTTTTGGAAGGATTAAATATAAAAATCAATGTATACCAAGTACCTAACACAAGGCCTAGGACATGGTACATTTGAATCCCTGAGAGCTGTATGTGTAGACCTCAGGCCCTTGGTCTTTGCTGGGTTCCTAAGATTCTCCCTAATCGAGCTCCCTCTTCCCTGCCTGTCTCCCTCTTAGTGCCAGCCCCCATTGTTTGCTCAGTGCCCTGGAGTGTCCACATCATTTCCCTTCTCCGCTGTGGTGACCTCTCCTGTCTTTGAGCTGCCTCATTTTTCGTGTGACTTTTCATCTTAGAGCAAGAGCAGTCTGCACGGGCTTCTTTCTTTACACCGCTGCCCAGTGCAGTGCCTCTCGTGTAAAGAGTGTCCAGCGAGTGTGAGACGAGAAAGATAGCCCTAGAGAGTGAGCTTATTGAGGAGCCATGCCATCAGGTCATGCTTCTCTTGTCTAAAGTAGAAAGTCACTTGGATATGACAGAACCATCATCCCGTTTTCCTAGATGTAGACTTTTGCAGACTAATTTATTAAGCCCTACTGTGTTTATATGGAAAATGGGTGAATTATCAACCAGTTTGCCCATCTCATGGGCTTCCCTGGTAGCTCAGATGGTAAACAAACTGCCTGTAATGCAGGAGACTGGAGTTCAATCCCTGGGTCAGGAGGATCCCTGGAGAAGGGAATGGCTACCCACTCCAGTATTCTTGCTTGGAGAATTCCATGGATAGAGGAGACTGGTGGGCTACAATCCATGGGGTTGCAAAGAGATGGACGCGACTGAGTGACTAACTTCTTCTGCCCTTCGTAGTTTTGCTGTGGGGCTCAAATAATAAATGCACTGCAAACCCTGAAGAAGTTTCCCTAGAGTGGGATTTGTTTTTCACACTAGGGTCTTCCCCAGCCTGGCCAAGAGGAGAGGCCTGCAGCCTCTTTCAGTTCCTGGAGCAGGCTGTGATTGCTTTGAGCTTATCACTTACCACTGTTCAATAATAATCAGTTTCTCTTTCCTTCTCCTACTCTAGATATAGAGGCTTTTTTATTATTATTTCTTTTTTTCTTTTTTTACTGAGGTATGAGTAACATGCAGTCTTGCATTAGCTCCAGGTATACAATGATTCAGTATTGGTCTGTGTTGAGAAATGATCACCACAATGCCTAGTTAACATCCATGGCCTCACAGTGTGACAGCATTTTTCTTGTGATGAGAACTTGACTCTCTTCGCAACTTTCAAATATACAATAGAGTATCATTAACTCTAGTCGTCATGGTGTGCATCCCAGCCCTCTGACTTTTGAAAGCAAGGGCAGTTTCATTAGTGTCCAGCACAGTAACTAATGCCTAATAGGTGCTCTGAAAATGCCTGTTGGCTGAATGATTCGGTCAGTCGAATAAATCCAAGCGTTGGCTAGAGCCCCAAGTTCTCAGTTCCAGGCCTCGAGCTATCTCACTGTCCTCAAATCTGGGAACTCTAGAAACCAAAATGTTGACCGAGGCCATCAGTAGTGATGACCAGAACCCAGCAGAGAGCAGCCCCTGGCTGGGAGTGAATCTAGAGTCTGTTATACAAAGTGGAGTAAGTCAGAAAGAGGAAAGCAAATGCAGTATACTAAGGCATACATATGGAATCTAGAAAGATGGTATTGATGAACCTATTTGCAGGGAAGGAATGGAGGCACAGAGATGGAGAATGGGCTTTCGGACACCGCGGAGGAAGGAGTTCAGTTCAGTTCAGTCGCTCGGGGGGACGAATGGAGAAAATAGCATCAACAAATCAGTTCAGTCACAGTTGAGTCTGGCTCTCTGCGACCCCGTGGACTGCAACACACCGGGCTTCCCTGTCCATCACCAACTCCCGGAGCTTGCTCAAACTCATGTCCACCGAGTCGGTGATGCCATCCAACCAGCTCATCCTCTGTCATCTCATCCAGCATCTCATCTTCGTCCTTTCTGTATATATGTCTTGTGTAAAACGAATAGCTGGTGAGAAGTTGCTGTGTAACACAAGGAGCCCAGTCTGGAGCTCTGTGATGAACTAGAGGGGTGGGATGGGGGGAAAGTTAGGCTCAAAAGGAAGGGAACATATGTATAATTACGGCTGATTTGTGTTGTGGTAGAGGGGGAAACAAAACAGTATAAAAATAAAAAAAAAAAAAAAAGAAATTCCAGTAAGGCTTCTGGGAAATGCAAGCTGAAGCCTGGCCCGTCCCGGGTCTCTCCCAGGGCATGGCAGAGTCCAGGTAAGAGCCCCGACCTCTTGGCCAGAGAGCACCACTGCTGTCAATAGCTGCCATGCTCAGAATGGCCCACGTGGCATCGTGCTGACAGCCCATTTCACTGGGGGGCTGGGGCCTTCCAGGTCATGTATTCCTTAAAGAGAATCCCCAGGCCTGCCCTTTCAGTTGTTGGACATGTCTGTTATTCACGTGCTCAAAGCATGGGTTCCTGATTCTTGAATGACAGAGACTACGCAGGGGACTGAATCATGCTGGATCCAGAGGCTACAGGAGACGCACTCCTGAGAGAGGGGAGGTGCTCTGATCTCCTCTCCTCATCGGGCCTGTAGAGTCTGCACACTCTCAGCTTTGCACTGCAACACGTCTTAAAGATAACTTCGTCTCTTGTGCTTTCTTTCAAGCAGAACTCTATCTAAACGATAACAAAACCAGACGCTTATTTTCTGAAATAGCTTCAGATGAGACGCATACAAGAGAAATCTAAAGAGAACGAGTGGTGAATGCATGAGAAATAAGACCCAGTCCTTGCAAGGCAGCCTGGCGGGGTGGGGCTGAGCAGGTGGGCTCGGGGCCCTGCTCTTGTCTGCACTGGCTGCGTGGTCCTGGCGAACCTCTTCACCACCTGCAAACTCATGCCTTTATCTCACCCATTTTCATCTGACCACATTATTCCTCTGACTTTGCTTTAAAACAAAGTAGAGTCTGGAATAAAGCCAAGCACTTCATCTAATACTCTACCCAGCTGCCCTTAGATCTGATAAGGGTGGGGAAGGAAGACGCATGGGCAAGAAGAAAGTAGGAGACGCATTTTTCCTGGGTCCAGGCAGGATACTGGTCATGAGTTCCTGGGACCTCCTTGCCTGGACAGAAAAGGGACAGCTCTGCTGGCAGATTGTGGAACACATAGCAGCAGCAGCTCAGGCTTAATATGTTTCCTGTTGCCTTGGGTGGTCCTTGGAGAGACTCATTAGATTCTTTCTTTATGGGGGGACCTGGGAAAAACTGCAGGAGAAGGCAATGGTACTCCACACTAGTACTCTTGCCTGGAAAATCCCATGGACGGAGGAGCCTGGTATGCTGCAGTCCATGAGGTTGCGAAGAGTCGGACATGACTGAGAGACTTCACTTTTCACTTTTCACTTTCATGCATTGGAGAAGGAAATGGCAACCCACTCGAGCGTTCTTACCTGGAGAATCCCAGAGACGGAACAACTGTGTATTTTGTCCAGAGCAGACAGGTATCAGGAGCTGGGTAAGTCCTATAAAAGTCATCCCCAGAGGGGATGAAATTATATTGTCAAGGGCTAGCCCCACCTATACCTCTCACACTTAAAATTTGTCTTTAGATTCAAACTACTTCATCATACTTGAGTACCCCCTGTTACTTGCAGCTTGGACCTTCAGGTAATAGGGAGATAACCTGGAGGCAGAGGGAGAAACTTTCCTTATCAAGAGACAAAGCCTGGATTCTGATACCCCAAGAACACTATACTGAGCGGGCTGACTTTCAGCCAAAACATACCCATGTGGACATGGGTATGTATTTGTTAAGCCCTGAAATTCTTCTATGCCAGTCATTAAGAAGCTTGCTGCCTTGAATGCCCCACCCTCATGCCCTCCCGCTGCCTGGCCATCACACCCCCTCCCAAGGACCCTCCTGAGGTCTGTGCCATCTAGGAACAGGTCGACTTTAGACTGCTTCTCCAGGATTATAGATGGCAGCTCATGTTGCTGGTTAATTCCTGTACTTTAGACATTCTTAGGTATTGCAAGCATCACCCTTGATATCACCTTAGCCAGTTGCTGGGAATTTAATCATATCAATATGTGACTACTCAGCATTGCGTTGGGTCCATAACAGAAACTTGATGCATTTTAATTCCAATTCTCCTTATCCGTGCTTAAATTTATGTTTCCCTTTCCTGAATATTATGCATGGAAGCTCAAGGAAATTAAAATAACAGATTTATCACTTTATCAAGGGACAGGGTAGGAGATGGCTGAATGGATATTGGGTTTTCTTAATTTTGTTTTATTATCGGAAAAGAAATGCATACTATTTGTAATAGAAGGATGTGAGGGGGTGGAGGGAAGGAGTGAGAGAAGGAAAGAGAGAGAGAGAAGAAAGATGACAGGGAGGGAGAAGGAAAAACGGGGTCTGAGTTGCATAAAACAAGAGCTAAAAACCCTTCCATTGTCTCACTACCCTGTTCCATTAATGGGACCCAAAGGCTAATCTTTGAAAACAGTTTGATTGATAATCTTCTAGCATATTTTCCAGCATACCTACATATGGAATGATGTGTTTTATGTATGTGGTATCGATAAGATATATGCATTTTGCACGCAGATATACAGGACTAACTCAGCCATGTGTATCACTTTTCAGCAATTTCATAGTTTACCAAACAACGTATGAAAAGGATCTTTCCGTGTCAACCCTGCACACCTATCTTCTTTTGGAAAGCTCTATACGATTCCAGGATTGGAACACACCAGTCACACCAGCATTTGCTTTACTTTTCATTTTTGCTGACCATTATCTCAATTTGCTGCACTCACAGTAAGTATACATCCTTGTACACACACACACAGACACACACACAGACATATTTTTGCAAAATTTAAGGCTATTTCTATAAAACAGATGCCTAAAAGCAGAATCTCTGTATTAAAGGGTACACATTACATACTTAGAATTACAGATTACACACTTACAATTTGGGAAAGTACCACTGCAAGTATTCACTTTAGAATTTGTTTTGTACTCTCAAGGGGGCCTGTACATCTTCTGTACAAATCTGGACAAACCACCCACTGCCCCATCACCTTGACAATTCATATACTATTCATGGACCTTTCTGGGCTTTATATGTGTGTGTATATATATATGTAAAATAGTTGCATTCATTTTAAATATGCAATTTTCACTTTTGATTTTCTTTTCTGATTGGTCCAAATTCTTTTCTCTGTCAGAAGTCAGTCTTCATGGTTACCCGACCAGTGATTCTTAGGTGAAGCGATGCCAAATAAAGGCTTGGCTTTGCTGTCCCACTTCGGTTCAGGACCTAAGGTAGCAAAAGAAAAAAAAAGAAATGGCGTCAAATACAAGCAGTGGTCCACATTTGATACATGGGGAGGGGTCACAGTCTCTCTGACATGGGCCAGTAGGCTAGAACTGACTGTTGCTCAGAATTACAGATCAGAAGGTTTCAGGGTAAATGGGACCCTTGCTGAGAGAATGGAGTAGGCGGGACTTTCTTGAGTCCCTTTAGGAGTCCAGCTGCTGTCTTATGCATCATCTCGTTGAGCTGTTTGTAATGAGCCCGGAGGGGAAGGTAGATGAAAGAGGTGAAAAGGAAGCCAGTGCCACGGCTGCCGCTGCAGATGACAGCTAACCTCCACTTGGGGTAACCACCGTCTGGGAGCTTTCTAGGAATTGTGTCATTTACAGGTCGCAACGGCCCTAAGAGTTATGCAGTGATACTGCCCTGCCTTACAGAGCAGGAGCCTGAAGCTGAGGACGGTTAAACGATATGTCCAGAGTCACGCAGGGGAACGTGGCTGAGCCAGGTCCAGACTCTGGCACGTGAGCTTTCATGCTAAGGGGCCAAGCGGGCATGTGAACACAGGACCTCACACTGGTTATATGATCCTTGGGAAGGTGCCGAGCTCCTGCTGTCCCAGGGATGTAGCTGGAGCCTAGAGCCCATGAGCTAGCTTCACTCTCAGATTCGGGAGGAAAGGTAGGCAACTAGCATCTGTTCTCCAAGGCAGGACGCTGCTGCACAGTGATTCTGAGCTTTTAAATCTGCAGAAGGGATGTTGCAGCAGGGAGATGACAGTTTTTGGAAGGTTTTGAATGGTCCTCAAGGATATCGGGACTCATGTTTGGTGTCAGTAAAGCACTCCAGGGTGACAGGGAACTGAGGAGCTGTTTATTAACTCTTCTGACATCCCCTGTGAATGCCATGTAAATGTCACTCTTGGGTGGCGCTTTCTAAAATTTCAGAGCTCTTTCCTAGTCAACACCTTATTTGATGCCTTACCTGGGTGTTCAGCTTTCTTAGCTCAGAGATGTAGTCTGTTCCCAGCTTCCTCATCTTCACCTCTGCTCATCCATAGCGTCTTCAGGCCACATCGGTCTTCCTGATGTCTTCAAAGCACCTCATCCTCACCCACCTTCCTGCTTGCATGCCTGTCCTCCACTTCCACACACAGCATTCGCTCTGTTACGATCCTTCTGGCCATAGCAGTTTCATGCTTAAAGTTTTGGGGAGTTCTCACTGCTCTTGATCCCCACCCTCTGTGCTCAGCCACCATGGCCTCCTCTCTGTTGCAAACTTCCTAAGCTTCTCCCACCGCAGACCATTTGCATATGCTGTTATTGTCCTGTCTGCAAAAAAAAAAATTCCTCCCCTAATCCGTCATGGGTGATTCCTTCTCATCATTCTGGTCTCAGCTTAAATCCTACTTCTTCAGACAAAGCTCTTTTCCCTACGAGTTCTTCTCTTTTGTTTTCTGTAATGGTACATTAAAAAAAAAATATTTGGGTTAATTTATTAAATATTTTGCTTCTCTGATTAGACTCAGGAGTCTGTGAAACCGTGGTCCAGACCTATTTGCGTTGTTCTGTGCCTGACAGAATGACGGGCACAGTTTTTGTTGCCGCTAAGTCATGGGCGACTCTATTCCACCCTGTGAGCTGCAGCACACCAGGCTTCCCTGTTCTTCACCATATCTCAGACTTAGGTTCATGGAGTCGGTGATATCATCCAACCATCTTATCGTCTGTTGCCCCCTCTCTTCCTGGCTTCAATCTCTCCCAGCATCAGGGTCTTTTCCAATGAGTCAGCTCTTTGCATCAGGTGGCCAAAGTATTGAAGCTTCAGCTTCAATATCAGTCCTTCCAATGAGTATTCAGGGTTGATTTCCTTTAGGATGGAGTGGTTTGCTCTCCTTGCAGTCCAAGGCACTCTCAAGAGTCTTCTCCAGCACTACAGTCAGGAAGCATCAACTCTTTGGCACTCAGCCTTCTTTATGGTCCAGCTCTCACATCTGTATCTGACTCCTAGAAAAACTGTATCTTTGACTATTTGGCCTTTGTTGGAAAAAATGATGTCTCTGCTTTTTAATATGCTTTCTCTAGGTTTGTCATAGCTTTGCTTTCAAGGGGCAAGCATCTTTTAATTTCATGGCTGCACAACAGACGTTGAAATGTGTGTTGAGTCAATAGATGGAGGAATAGTTCTATGAATGAAGAGCAGGATGGTTATATTAGTGTCTTTCCATAGGCTGCTGACCTTTGCATGGATCCTTTATCCTTTTTTGAACCATATATACTGTGTTTAGTATTTTCAAATCAGCGATTTCCTGAATCTTCCCGTGCATCTCATAAGAAAGAAATTATTCACATCAAACTTTAGAGCTAATCTCAAAGTTGTAGAGCCAGAAGTTAAGAAATTGTCATTTGAACTCAGCTTTGTCTAATTCCCAAGCATGTCCCAAACCCAAGTATGTTCTGAAGATAGCACGATATAATCCTGACAACTTATCTGATCAGAAGAGAGAAGACATGGGCTTAGCATGCAAGCAAGCTGTCTCTTACTGTTGTGTTCATTAAGTGTTGGCCCCAGTGAGAAATATATTTTGCACTGTGACCACATACATACGCTTTTTTACAATCATATTTGATTTACAGTGTTTCAGATACAGGGCAGAGTGATTCAGTTAGACACATGCATGCATGCATGCTTCTGCTCTTCCACATTCCTTTTCGTTATGTTGTTACAAGATACTGAATATACTTACCTGTGCTATACAGTAGGTCCTTGTTTATTTCATGTATAGTAGTGTGTATCTGTTAATCCCAAACTCCTAATTTATCGCTCCTCCCAAGCCTTCCCCTTTGTCAACCATAAGTTGGTTTTCTGTGTCTGTGAATTCTGTGAATACGTTCCTTTGTATTATATTTTAGATTCCACATAGACACTTATCCCATGGTATTTGTGACATCACATGATATTTGTCTTTGTCTGATTTACTTGACCTAGTATGACAGTTTCTAGGTCTGTCTGAGTTGCTGCAAATGGCATTGTTTCGTTCTTTCATGACTGAGTAATATTCTATTGTATATACGTTTCCCACATCTTCTTTATCCATCCATCTGCTGATGGACACTTAGGTGGCTTCCATGACTTGCCTATTGTAAACAGTGCTGTGAACGCTGGGGTGTGTGTCTATCTCTGCTCATGGACACTTAGGTGGCTTCCATGACTTACCCATTGTAAACAGTGCTGTGAACACTGGGGTGTGTGTATATCTCTTTAAATTAGAGTTTTCATGTTTTCTCGATATATACCCAGGAGTAGTATTGATGAATCACAGGAGTCTATTTTTAGTTTTTTTGTTTGTTTGTTTGTTTGTTTTTTAAGGAACCTCTGTACTGTTTTCCACAGTGGCTATACTAATTTATGATCTAACTAACAGTGTAGGAGGGTTCCCTTTTCTCCACATCCTTTCCAGCATTTATTGTGTGTAGACTTTTCTGTTGATGACCATTCTGAGCGAAGTGAGGTGACACCTCGTTGCGATTTAGACCTGCCTTTCTCTGATAGCGATACTGGGCATCTTTTCCTGTGCCTGGTGGCCATCAGTATGTCTTCTTTGCGGGCACGTGTTCTTCTGAATGAGTGTATATGTGTGTCTACAGTAAGTTTGGCAAAACAATCCTTTCCATATTACATGTGGCGCGCTCTGCTCATTTTCTGTTCTTCTTTGCCATCTCTCTGATGTTGGTCTGAACCCCTGAATTGATTTCACAGTTTATGAGGGGATTATCACCTGAAGTGCAAAGTCCTTTCAGCCTCAGGGGCTGCGTTGTGCTGGGGTATCCACAAGGAGGTTGATCCCTAATTGCTGGGTCTGGGACGGCTTCGTGGAGGTGTTTCTTGCTCAAGAGGTGAAGGATCACCGTCATTAAATTCCAGGTAAGTGGTTGGTGGAGGAACTAGGAATGCCGCCTGAGACAGGCAGTGGTGCGCAGCGACTTTGTGTCTTGCCCCTCTGTCCTTGTGGCCAGCCCAGTGGAGTTTTCACCAACCCCTTTGCACCATCATCTCTTGAAACTTCACCACCTGCCCTCCCAAAGGAACTTTTGTGTCTCTTTTGTCTTCTTTCCTTGTTTATTTTCGCTTCTACGCCCTGCCTCCCTCTGCTCCCTGCCTGGGGAACATTACCCATTCTGTAAGCCTCAGCTCAACACCTTCCTCTTCCCAGCTGTCCCAGAGCCCAGAAAGAACTTCTCAAAGAGCTTGGGGAAAGTCCTTCCTAACAGCGGGTCTTATTTTGACATCACCTTCAGGGTGCTTCCTGGGCTACCAGGGATGAGTGGTAAGCAAGATAGGCAGTATCGTTTCAAACTGGGCCACACACTGAGATTCCAGCTCCGCAGCACACGAATGAGAAAGCTTTGAATGTGGCTTTCTTCTGCCAAACTACCCTGATGTCTTTATACCTAACTGCCTCTCCCCTCTCCCTGTTGAAAGCACTATTTGAAATCTGCAGTGGAAACTGTTCCAGGGCCTGTTTGGTGTGCCTTCTGTCTCCTGGGAGCCTTTATCAGCCATTTGCAGACAGCTGACAGTATAGTTCCTGCATCTTCTCTTTGGGTACACTTCCCTGTAGCTACTCAGCCATTCACTCACTCACGCATTCATGTATTTAACAGATCTTTACTGAGCACCTTGAGCACCTACCGTGTGCAAGGCACTGTATTTAATGCAGAAGATACAGAGCAAAATGGGAACTAGTTCTTTCCTAGAAGGTCACAGTTTCAGTTCAGTTCAGTCGCTCAGTCGTGTCCGACTCTTTGCGACCCCATGAACTGCAGCACGCCAGGCCTCCCTGTCCATCACCATCTCCCGGAGTTCACTCAGACTTATGTCCATCGAGTCCGTGATGCCATCCAGCCATCTCATCCTCGGTTGTCCCCTTCTCCTCCTGCCCCCAATCCCTCCCAGCATCAGAGTCTTTTCCAATGAGTCAGCTCTTCGCACGAGGTGGCCAAAGTACTGGAGCTTCAGCTTTAGCATCATTCCTTCCAAAGAAATCCCAGGGCTGATCTCCTTCAGAATGGACTGGTTGGGTCTCCTTGCAGTCCAAGGGACTCTCAAGAGTCTTCTTCAACACCACAGTTCAAAAGCATCAATTCTTCTGCGCTCAGCCTTCTTCACAGTCCAACTCTCGCATCCATATATGACTGCTGGAAAAACCATAGCCTTGACTAGACGGACCTTAGTCGGCAAAGTAATGTCTTTGCTTTTGAATATGCTATCTAAGTTGGTCATAACTTTTCTTCCAAGGAGTAAGCGTCTTTTAATTTCGTGTCGGCAGTTACCATCTGCAGTGATTTTGGAGCCAAAAAAAAAAAAGTCTGACACTGTTTCCACTGTTTCCCCGTCTATTTCCCATGAAGTGATAGGACCGGATGCCATGATCTTCGTTTTCTGAATGTTGAGCTTTAAGCCAACATTTTCACTCTCCTCTTTCACTTTCATCAAGAGGCTTTTTAGTTCCTCTTCACTTTCTGCCATAAGGGTGGTTTCATCTGCATATCTGAGGTCACAGTTTAGAGGGGTATAAAACAGTAATAGCCACTTTATTTTATATAGTCTTTGAACATTTATAGAATGGCTTCATAAACAGTATATGATAAGCCCTGGGTGTTACTGAACCTTTTTGAGAGAGAAGGAAGGAAGCTTACTGGGCTCAGAGAAATGAAATCACTCACACCCTACAGTACAGAGCCAGTGTGGGGGCGAAGCTCTACTGAAACCTATATCTCTTGAGTTCAGGTTCAGGACTGTCTGCATTTTGCCACACTGTACTTATCCCTACAATATCCTGAATATCATTTGGCAAGCAACTTGTTACATCCACATTGCCTCCCCTTCTTAATTTTAAAGGTCATAAACTCCTAGTCTTTGAAAGTATTCACAGAGGATTGACTAGCCGTTTGTTAAGGATGGTGTAGCAGTGTTGGAGATTTAGACACAATTTAAGCAATCCCTTCTAATTCTCAGGCTGTAACATTTGAACAAAGAGAGCTAAGATGTGTTTGAAAATATAGGTTCCTTAAAACTAGTTAGCCTAGAAAGTATCCAGAATTTAGACTTTTTTTTCTTTTCTTTTTCTTTGAACTGCAGCTGATCACTTGTAGANGGATGAGTGGTAAGCAAGATAGGCAGTATCGTTTCAAACTGGGCCACACACTGAGATTCCAGCTCCGCAGCACACGAATGAGAAAGCTTTGAATGTGGCTTTCTTCTGCCAAACTACCCTGATGTCTTTATACCTAACTGCCTCTCCCCTCTCCCTGTTGAAAGCACTATTTGAAATCTGCAGTGGAAACTGTTCCAGGGCCTGTTTGGTGTGCCTTCTGTCTCCTGGGAGCCTTTATCAGCCATTTGCAGACAGCTGACAGTATAGTTCCTGCATCTTCTCTTTGGGTACACTTCCCTGTAGCTACTCAGCCATTCACTCACTCACGCATTCATGTATTTAACAGATCTTTACTGAGCACCTTGAGCACCTACCGTGTGCAAGGCACTGTATTTAATGCAGAAGATACAGAGCAAAATGGGAACTAGTTCTTTCCTAGAAGGTCACAGTTTCAGTTCAGTTCAGTCGCTCAGTCGTGTCCGACTCTTTGCGACCCCATGAACTGCAGCACGCCAGGCCTCCCTGTCCATCACCATCTCCCGGAGTTCACTCAGACTTATGTCCATCGAGTCCGTGATGCCATCCAGCCATCTCATCCTCGGTTGTCCCCTTCTCCTCCTGCCCCCAATCCCTCCCAGCATCAGAGTCTTTTCCAATGAGTCAGCTCTTCGCACGAGGTGGCCAAAGTACTGGAGCTTCAGCTTTAGCATCATTCCTTCCAAAGAAATCCCAGGGCTGATCTCCTTCAGAATGGACTGGTTGGGTCTCCTTGCAGTCCAAGGGACTCTCAAGAGTCTTCTTCAACACCACAGTTCAAAAGCATCAATTCTTCTGCGCTCAGCCTTCTTCACAGTCCAACTCTCGCATCCATATATGACTGCTGGAAAAACCATAGCCTTGACTAGACGGACCTTAGTCGGCAAAGTAATGTCTTTGCTTTTGAATATGCTATCTAAGTTGGTCATAACTTTTCTTCCAAGGAGTAAGCGTCTTTTAATTTCGTGTCGGCAGTTACCATCTGCAGTGATTTTGGAGCCAAAAAAAAAAAAGTCTGACACTGTTTCCACTGTTTCCCCGTCTATTTCCCATGAAGTGATAGGACCGGATGCCATGATCTTCGTTTTCTGAATGTTGAGCTTTAAGCCAACATTTTCACTCTCCTCTTTCACTTTCATCAAGAGGCTTTTTAGTTCCTCTTCACTTTCTGCCATAAGGGTGGTTTCATCTGCATATCTGAGGTCACAGTTTAGAGGGGTATAAAACAGTAATAGCCACTTTATTTTATATAGTCTTTGAACATTTATAGAATGGCTTCATAAACAGTATATGATAAGCCCTGGGTGTTACTGAACCTTTTTGAGAGAGAAGGAAGGAAGCTTACTGGGCTCAGAGAAATGAAATCACTCACACCCTACAGTACAGAGCCAGTGTGGGGGCGAAGCTCTACTGAAACCTATATCTCTTGAGTTCAGGTTCAGGACTGTCTGCATTTTGCCACACTGTACTTATCCCTACAATATCCTGAATATCATTTGGCAAGCAACTTGTTACATCCACATTGCCTCCCCTTCTTAATTTTAAAGGTCATAAACTCCTAGTCTTTGAAAGTATTCACAGAGGATTGACTAGCCGTTTGTTAAGGATGGTGTAGCAGTGTTGGAGATTTAGACACAATTTAAGCAATCCCTTCTAATTCTCAGGCTGTAACATTTGAACAAAGAGAGCTAAGATGTGTTTGAAAATATAGGTTCCTTAAAACTAGTTAGCCTAGAAAGTATCCAGAATTTAGACTTTTTTTTCTTTTCTTTTTCTTTGAACTGCAGCTGATCACTTGTAGAATGTTACAAAACTCATTTTTGCTCCAATTCATCATACCACATAGTGGAGTTAACCGGGCTATGGAAGACGAGACCCTGACTCCGCAACAAAGTTTTATGACCGATTTCTAAGCCCTGCCCCTCCCAGACCTTGGCCCTGGTGCCTGATTGTCTAGGCTTGGCAAAGCAGACGGGAGCAGTGCCTCCAACAGACAGGAGCTCAGCATCCCCAGACAGCCATCCTCTGAGCTGTCTCCACACTCTCTAAAATAAGATGTAGACAGAGATTTGTCATGGAATCACCAACAGGAATGTCACCACTGCTGTCACCAGAGCCCCTTAAAATGTCACTTCCCAGCACTAATTGCCACGATAGCAAAACAAACGGGCGTTCTCTGAACATTTGCTCTCCCTCTCCTGCCTCGTGATCCTCCCCCTGCCTCCCTGCCCGCCCTCTCTCCCTGCTGCCTCAGAGCCCCGCTCCTCTCTGTCTCTAGGGACCCTTGGGGCATCCTGACTTGATTAGACTGTGCCTGGCGAGGCAGCCCCACCGCACAGTGACAGATGAGGGTGAAGGAGGTTTGATAAATGTCAGGGGCTGAAGGGACTGTTCCCTGATTGATCAGAGCTGGAGCAATTTCCCAGCAGTCAAGGGACTCTGTACCTCCCGTCCTGGCCTCCTTTGAAATGGCTGGAAATCACCCGTTTGAGGTCTGACTATCACACAGTCCAGGTTGTTCAGCCTCAGGTCTCCTAAGGGGACTCATCTTGCTTTGGTTTCTTTGTCCACTCGGGGGTGCAATAAATCGCTATGCCTACCCACAATTAAGAGTGGTCCTTATTTGTCCTAATACTTCCTAGTTATAAAAGTTATAGATGCTAAATTTAGAAAGCTTAGAAAAATAAAGTATAAATGATCACTTCTCAGAATACTGCATCAAATTGCCACAGTAACGTTTTACTGTGTTTCCTTTTTTCATTTTCTCTTCTTTTACATATTGAAAGCAAAAACCTATATAATTTTCTATCTTGTACTTTTATTAAATATCATAAATATTTTAGTATGTTTATCATTCTGCTGTAAAACTATCTCATAGCTGATTTATTGACGAACATCTCAGTTGCTTTTTTTTTTTTCCTCCCTTGCCATTTTGTTTCCGTCAGCAACAAACATTTTGTACTTAAATTTGTTTTTTACCATTCTGGTTTATTTCCTCAGGGTATATTCCCAGGAGTAGAATTACTAAGTACAACGGTCTGAATGTTTTAAAGTTCCTGATATATGTTTAACGCAACACCCCTGTGTCAGGAAGTCTCAGGAATCATGTGTTAAGTGAGGAAACATTTTTCCATCTACATTTTCCTTCATTAATTTGGCAAGCTTTTATTAAGTACCTACTGCATATCAGGCACTAATTGTTGCTGTCTCGTTGCTCAGTCATGTTCAGGTCTTTGTGATCCCATGGACTGTAGTCTGCCAGGCCCGTTCAGCCATGGAATTTCCCAGGCAAGAATAATGAACTGGATTTCCTTCTCCAAGAGGTCTCCCAAACCCCGGGATCAAACCTGGCTCTCTAGCATTGGCAGGCAGAGTCTTTACTACTGAGCCAGCAGGGAGGCCCGTCAGACACTGCTTAGGGTGAGGATAAAGCCGTGAGTAAAATATGTACAAATCTATGTTAATTGAGCTTCCTGTTGAGTATGGAAAGACTATAAATAAACAAAGGAGAAAATATATAAGATACATAATTAAATAAAAATATTACTATTTTATATGAATAAATTATATACAATCTTGTATACTATATGGGCTTCCCAGATGGTGCTAGTGGGAAAGAAGTTGCCTTTACGAGACTTAAGAGACAGAGGTTTGATCAGGAAGATCCCCTGGAGGAGGAAAGGGTAACCCACTCCAGTATTCTTGCCTGGAGAATCGCATGGACAGCGGAGCCTGGCAGGCTCTAGTCCATGGGGTCGCAAAGAGTCGGACATGACTAAAGCAACTCAGCATGCCCATATTATATATATTATAAAACCATTATGATCACAATGGGAAAGAAACAAAAGGAAGGGAATTAGGACCTGCAGCAAAGGTCTCAGCAATGAGGTGACCTACAGTAGATGAGGGACTAGTAGACAGAGACTGAGATCTGTAGTAGATCTAAGCAGATGAGGACAAATCTATAGTAGATGGAAAAGTAAGCTTATGAATACATGAGGGAAGAGCTTTTCAGGTAGAGGGAATAGCAAGTGCAAAGGCCCTGTGCTGGGAGCAGAGTGCGGGGAACATTCAGGAAGACAAAGTCCCAGTAGGAGGAAGACAATGGTAGAATGCACTGGATCACAGAGACCCTGAAAAGCAGGTCAGAGGCTCACCTCATCTGCTCGCTCTGATCTGAGACCTTGGACCAGTCACTTCGTTTCTCTAAACGAGTGGTTCTCGACTAGGGGTGGTTTTCCCTTCCTGGAAACATTTGACAATGTCTGGAGACATTGGTTTGTCATAACTGGAGAAGGGGTAGAGAATGCTATTGGTATTTAGTCCTGGGGATCAGGAATGCTGGTAAACACCCTGCCAAGCACAGGACAAATCCTGACGGTAAAGAATCGCCCAGCCCCAAATGTCAGGAGGATCAAGTTTGTGAAACCCTGCTGCGAGCTTCAGTCCGCACATTGGTAAAATGGAGAAGCCACTTTCATTAGCATGTGTGAGAACCAAGCAATGGTAGCAGTCAGTCCTTTTTGTAAACTAACACTACACACACAGGGCAGCGGTAATGTTGGTCTCGCATTGTTATATAGATTTGTTTATCATTCTCCATAAGGGTTTGTTTTGAGGGAGCCACCTCAGGGTCTTTGCATCGCTGCACGGTTCTTCCGCCGGCTATCTGCATGGCTTCCTTATATCTCACCCTGGCATTGAGGCCTTCCTCTTCGTAGCATCAGGGCTCACCCTTTGACCCATCATACCTGTTTCTGTGTCTGTTGTCTGCCTCCCCCCAGGTATTTTGTCGGGTTTTATTTATTTATTTTTTGCAAAGCTTTTCACTTGTTTAGAACATTGTCTGGCACAGAGAAGATGACAAATAACGTCTCAAATGAGTGGATAAATTGAAAAAATAGTCAATGCATGGCTGACTTCGAGTGTTTCCTTCAGCTTGTTTAAGTTTTGAAGAGTGGACTACTTGGTTTGGCTGAGGCAGGTTTCTTTTTAGTTGCAATGGGAGTAACGTTAGCTAACCTGTGTGGACCAAGCTCTGTGATCAACACTTACTAGATATGTGTCCATTTAATCCTCAAAAAATTTGGTGTGGTCAGTACCTCTAATTGCCCCTGTTTTCAGATAAGCCAGGAGGGGCTGGGCAAGCTCAGAAAATTGGTCCCAAATCACGTGGCAGGATTTGTACCTAAGTCTGCATGACCTTGAAATGCTCATTTCTCACCACTTTTCTGCTGCCTTCACTGTTGGAGAACACAGGGTCCAAGAATAATCATAAAACATTTTCAGGCTTCACGGAGAAAAAGCCATTGTTAGGATATAATAAAAATTGGCACCTTGTTTCTGCCATCCTTTAACTCTTCTAAATTTGTGAAAGAGCATCTGAGATTCTTTCGCCTCCGCCTGCTAATGATCTCCTTATCTCCTAGGCTGTGCACGTGTGGGGTGGCGCTTGCTTTGACTGCCTCACAGCTTCTGCTCCTGGCTCCCCCCTGCTCCTTCGAGATACACACTGTGTGTCTCTCTCCCTGCATCTCCTCTTCAAGTAACGCATGAGAGGATCTGTCCCAGTCGATGCAGAAAGTCCTATTGGGCGAAGCCTCACACCAGGCCACACCGCCATTCACCGCAAATCCAGGGCTGTCCACCTTTTCTGCCCAGATGGGGAGCGAACCCTCACACCAGGCCACACCGCCATTCACCACAAATCCAGGGCTGTCGCCTTTTCTGCCCAGATGGGGAGCGAATCCTCACGCCAGGCCACACCGCATTCACCACAAATCCAGGGCTGTCCGCCTTTTCTGCCCAGATGGGGAGCGAACCCTCACACCAGGCCACACCGCCATTCACCACAAATCCAGGGCTGTCGCCTTTTCTGCCCAGATGGGGAGCGAACCCTCACACCAGGCCACACCGCCATTCGCCACAAATCCAGGGCTGTCGCCTTTTCTGCCCAGATGGGGAGCTCTGGTCCCGTCCGCTGTGCTGAGATGGCAGAATCTCAGAGTTGCCAGCAGGGCACCCTCTGGGTGATGAAGCACCTGCATGCACGTCACGCTAAAGCAGGCATCTGTGGGTTTGGTGCCTCAAAGCACAGCGTCCTGTCCAGAACGGTGGGGAGTCCATCTGCTCAGAGCAGGGCTGGTGTGCTTGCTCCGGAAGAACCTGGTTTGTGAGTAGCCCGGCTTAGTGAAGAGATAAGTCAGAGAGTGACAGATTATTTTCCTAAGTGTTTCTTTATTTTATAAAAGCATTCACCACAGGCTCTCTTTCAGTACCCAGCACCCCCCTGGTGCATGTAAAAGAAGATGGGGTTTAATCAACTTTTGGCCTACCGAAATCTTTCAGTGTTAACTACAGTGGCATGCCTCTCTAAGAACCAGCCAGCAGCTGCGTGATGGTTTTGGAGAGGGCAGATGTCCCCACATAACACCTCAATCTTAGGCAAGTTTAGTAACCTCTTTAAGGCTCAGATTCCTCCT
The DNA here is from genome assembly GCA_006410615.1 of Neotragus moschatus. Taxonomy (NCBI): domain Eukaryota; kingdom Metazoa; phylum Chordata; class Mammalia; order Artiodactyla; family Bovidae; genus Neotragus; species Neotragus moschatus. The sequence continues at coordinate 69,041 of SJYA01003711.1, read as the reverse complement.
CTGTGAAACTGATTTAGTAATTGTGTCAGATGCCTAGGGTTGTTTTGAGAATGACATCTAGTAATACGTGAACAGGTTTGTGCAAAGGCCAGCTGCCTTACATATTAATGATCTGGGAAAAATCTCATTTCCTTCTTGAACTTCAGTCTTCCCATCTGTACAATGAGCAGCTGGGAACTTTGCCGACCAATTCCTACCCTTTTTGATACTAAGATTCTTGAATTTTCCCAATCAGTAGAAATCAATAAGAGGCCAGACAAGAAATTCAATGTTAAGAAAACTAAAATCGTGGCATCCAATCTCACTACTTCATGGCAAATAGAAGGGGAAAAGGTGGAAGCAGTGACAGATTTTGCCTTCTTGGGCTTCGAAATGACTGCAGACAGTGACTGTAGCTATGAAATTAAAAGTTACTTGCTCCTTGGAAGAAAACCAATGACAAACCTAGACAGTGTGCTGAAAAGCAGAGACATCACTTTGCTGACAAAGACCCATACGGCCAAAGCTATGGTTTTTCCAGGAGTCATGTATGAATGTGAGAGATGGACCATAAAGAAGGCAGAGCACTGAAGAACTGATGCTTTTGAACTGTGGTGCTGGAGAAGACTCTTGAGAGTCCCTTGGACAGCAAGGAGATCCAACCAGTCAGTCTTAAAGAAATCAACCCTGAGTATTCACTGGCAGTAATGCTGAAGCAGACAAGATGCTGAAGCTGAAGCTGCAATACTCCAGCTACCTGATGGGAAGAGCCAAGTCACTGGAAAAGACCCTGATGCTGGGAAAGATTGAGGGCAGGAGGAGAAGGGGACCAGCCAGGATGAGATGGTTGGATGGCATCACTGACTCAATGGACATGAATCTGAGCAAATTCCAGGAGATGGTGAAGAACAGGGAAGCCTGACATGCTGCAGTCCATGGAGTCGCAAAGAATTGGACACAGCTTAGTGACTGAATAACACCACCACCATACAAGAAATTCAAGCAAGGCTTTGCTGGGGCCTCCGCTGCAGCAAGGGGGAGCAAAAGCAAGTGATAGGTTCCCTTGTTCACTCCCTAAGCAAGGGCAGACTAGTTCCTTATATAGGGTGAGAAAAGGCGTAGGTCTAGGGCTTGGGCCCCAAGGGTGGCTTAAGTGGTTTGCCCACCCCCTTGGCGGCGGTGTGTGCAAAGGGCTTGCGCAGTGACCTGCGTCTGCTCCTGGCCCCCTGTCTCTGCTCCCACTCTTCAGAAGTGGCAGCTGGGCTTCTGATCGGTTTGTATCTTCTCATCTGTAATTTGCCCCAACTGTGTATGCATGCAGTTATTTCTAGCGTCTTAGAGTTTCTTTGCCTTTTATTGCTTGAGGAGAAGTTTCTCTGGATACAAGCACTGCAAGGAAGGGTCCCAGGTCCTAGATCCCAGGCTGTGTCACTTGTACCAGATTCCCTGGGCTGTGGATACACATATGGCATGGGGCCAGTGGCAACTGAGCCAGAAATGAGTGCCACGTGCCTAGTCGGCAGGACTAACGGTGTGTGTATAGCAGGGAGAAGTCATTAGAAAAACCAGCAGGTCTTTAAGAGGAAGAGAAGAAGCCTTTCTTTCATGCAAATCCTTATCTCCTCATATTTCCTTGGATGGAAACAATGTTAAGAGAAAAGGGGCACCGGTCCCTCACATTCTAACTGGTAATAGGTGGCAGAGACCAGTCTCAAGCTTCGTTGTATAACCTCCTGGCTCCAGGATTATTCCCTAAGTGTCCCTAGGAGGTCGGCAGAGAGAGCATCGCTTCCTCATCCTTTCCCTTGTGAATGAAGCCTTCGGAGACCAGATGCATCCACTTCATTATAATTACGTTAAGTGCCGCCTGATCGGCGCTGTTCATCACCCCTCTGGAAAGCAGCTTCGCCCAGTGGACAGACAGGCAGCCCGCTTGGGCTCAGTGCACCTCCCTCTCATCCATCTGTGTCCTTGGCAATGGCTGTTCGTGGTGCCCAAGGCTCTCCTCTGGAGGAGATGAAGCAGTAAGGGTAGCGTGTGTGGCCTGAGTTGAGTCCTCCTCCTCCTCCCTGGGGCTTGGAGTAACTGTGCACAGTCAGCTGCACCGTGAGACCCCTGCACCCTCATTCAGCTCTTAACTTGTCGGGATGTTGGGAGGGAGGTGACCTTGGTATCCATACAGGTGAGGCTCCTGGGAAGGAGGCTCCTTTTGTCCTGAGGGATCTGATTGTCCTTGCTTGGGATTCTGTGTCCCCACCTTGTAAGAAAACGAGGTCTGCTCCATCCTTCAAAAGGGCCAGAGCTTGGTGGAGACTTCTGATGTCAAGGGCGGCCTTTTGTAACCTCAGTTGTCTATGCATGGGTTCAGGGAAGGGGGATGTGAGTTCCCAGAATTAAGAGAATGGGGCTGACAAGTAAGGAAAGAGTCCATGGGAGGGCGGGAGGCGCTAACCAGGGTATTTAGGGCTGAGAAGGACCGAGAGGGAAGGTGCAGGGAGGAAGCTAAGGTCTCTCTAGAGCCTGGCGGTTAGGCGTGTGGTTCTGGAGCAAGGCTGCCTTGGTTGACTCCTGATGTTAACTCTTTCTGAGGTCTACTAGGCATGTGTAACGTTGACTCAGGAGTAAATGTCGCCGTCTCTCACTATCCTCATCTTTAAAGTGGGGAAAGTCAGAGTTGGCATCCCTGAGTTATTGTTACACTAAATGGGTTAAAACATGTCACAGGGCTTAGAGGAGTGCTTTTTACAGATAAAAGGCTCCACTCATGTTAGTTATTATCCTATTGAGAGTCTTCTGCAAATAGATGAGACACTTCGTAGGCTGCTTTATTTAGTTCTAACAACTGCTCAGCAATTCATTTGTTCATTCATTCACCAAAGACTCATTAAAGCCGTAGCAAAAGTGGCTGGCATGACCCTGCCCTCAGAGATGTTGTCCTTTAATGGGAAGAAATGGCAACCTGCTCCAGTATTCTTGCCTGGAAAATTCCATGGACAGAGGAGCCTGGTAGGCCACAGACTGTGGGGTTGCAAAGAGTTGGACATGACTGGACAGTGGAGCCTGCAATGGGAAGACAAGACTTGAGACGTGAACTGAATTATCAGTTACTGACCAACATGGAGCCCCCAGGAAGGAAATGTGCTGAGTGCTCTGGGGGCAGAGAGAGGGGGACTGGGCCTCAATTTGGCTACTCAGGAAGCCCTTTCTGAGGAAGGAAAAATTAAACTGAAGTCAGAAGGATGCATAGTGTTTGCCCAAATGAAGGGCTGAAGAGGCAGTGGAAGAATTTCTGCAAAGGGCCTAGCCCGCCCCGTGACCTGGAGGGCCAATGTGGCTGGGACACAGGAGGGAGACGGGGCCACTCTGTTGCACACAGATGGAGAGACTGAGGCACAGCCAGCCAGTGTCCTTCCAGAGCTGGTGTGTTGGGCACAGAAGGGTTGGGCCTTCCCGAGATGGAAGCGCTCCATCCAGCCTTGTTAGGATGGGCGCGGGCTATGCTGACTGTGGCCTGCCCATCACGGGGACGGGGAGCAGCTGTGCTGAGCTGGGGGGTGGCATCAGCAGAGAGCAGTGCCTTCCAAGGTGTCGGAGTGGCCCCTGCGTGTCCCCACTGAGTCCGGACCTTATCTCTTCCACTTCCCTTAGGGTTACAGGCTAGGATGGAACTAATTTCCAAATAGCCTCATCCGAGCTCCAGGCTTCAATATCTCCTGTGTCCTCTGGGTCATCCTTGTCAGGAGAATCCCTGCTCACGTTACTGGTGTGCAGTGTTTTTGGGTTTTCATAACTGGGCTTGTGCTCACACGGGTGTGCGTGTGTGTGTTGTGTGTGCGTGCTTTTCTTCCCCAGAGCTTTCCAAGTTCATTGAGGGAAATGCACGGGACTTGGGTGAAATTTATTTTCTGGGAAGGCAGGCAACACAGAACCATTTCTCTCCCTGCATAAATATGCATGAGGTCCGCCCGCTCTCTCCTCCCTGGGAGGCAGGGGTTGGGGGAGGAGAGCGCCCTGTGTGACTGCTGGTGTCTCGGCCCTGCCCATGGCTGCTGGCACCCCATTAATCACGGGGGAACAGCAGCCTCGTGAACTGTGAAATTGGCAGCCCCCTGACAGCTCTGGGCCTGGTGGAGCAGGGAGTCTATTTCACAGCTGGAAGGTGGCTGTGTGGAGTGGGCAAGAAGGGCACCAGGCTTAGCAGGCCAGAGCGGCTCAGGCCCCCTCCTGGCCTTGCTCTTGATTAAGGGAAGATGTGGGGAGAAAGAGAGAGGGACAGGCAAGAGATGGAACACACTGAATGAATGGCCATCACAACAAATGCTCATTGAGTACCTGCGATCTATCGAGGTCCAGGAACTAGGCTTTGCACTTTTGAAAAATATTTATGTATTGTACGTCTGGTTGTGCCAGGTCTTAGCTGTGGCATGGAGAATCTTCCATTTCGGTTTTGGCATGTGAGCTCTTAGTTACGCCATGCAGAATCTTTTAGCTGAAGTACGTAGGATCTAGTTCTCTAGGATCAGAGGTCAAGCCCAGGCCCCCTGCATTGAGAGCATGGAGTCCGAGCCACTGGACCACCAGAGAAGACCACTGTGCAATTTTGATGCATTTCTTTATTTAACCTTTATGAATACCCTCCATGGTATCATCATGAACTCCATTTTACAGACCAGGAAAAATGGGAGTTAGAGAGATGAACTGTTTCAAGCTGTAACATGTAATAGATCTACACTTGGTACCCATGTCTGACTGTCGGGCTCCAGAATCTGCATTTTACAGCCACTGCACCATCCTGCTCTCTAGCATGCTATTAAAGCAGAGCAAGCAAATGACAGATCCAAAAAGCATGAGAGCAGTGTCTCATTCATTCAGTGGCCACCTGCACAGTACACACTCCATGCGGAGAGCTGAGTCACTGGGCTGAGTGCTGGGGTTCTCTGGGGATGAACGTCCTTGATGGTTCCTGTGTGAGAGAGATTTGGCTTAACAGGCGCTCACAGCAGCATGACATCTTTGAGACTGGGGCCAGTGGACAACCTTAGCTCTGACATTCACCAGCTCTGTGACCCGAGGCAAGTCACTTAACCTCTCTGGGCTGCAGTTTCCCCATTTCTGAAACAGGTACATCGGAATACCCTGATGGAACATCTCTATGAGGATTAAATGAGATGTGCCATGTAAGGTATTCAGAATGGTGCCTCGTGCATAGTGAGAGATCCATAAATTATTGCTGGGAAAGGTGCTGAAATGTAGAGATGAACAGATATTAGAGGAGCATTTAACTGTGCCAAGTGTGCCAGGGAAGGCTTCCCTGGAAAGGTGACATCTGGTAGGTAAGAACCTCATCAGTTAACCCAAGGGCCAAGGGGGCCATGTGCAAAGTCCTTGAGGCACCTGAGAAAAGATGGTACATTCCAGGAGCTGTAGGAAGTCCAGAGTGGCTGGAGCAAGGGGACATGAACTGCAGGAGCAGACTAGCGGTGGACACAGAGGCCAGATCACAGGGACCCTGGACTTTGCCTGCAATGCGCTGAGCAGTGAAGAAAACTGTGGCTTCCCCAGGAGGACTATTGAAGGCACAATAAGCATAGATTAGCATAATGACAGGGAGACTGAGGCAGATGACGGCTGTGGCCCAGCTGAGGGATGAGGAGTCGGCCGTCGCTGGTGGACGCCGAGGGCTTTTCTGGGAGCAGGCCTCCCCAGTTGACGCTGAGCTCTTCTTTCAGACATGCCATGTGACGACCTGGCCGCCCTCCTCCGGACCTCAGTTCCTCCATCTGTTAAGTGAGTCCCGGCGATCTCTGAGGGGCTGTCCGCTTCTGCGTCCTGTACTCTTGTGCATGTTGGGTGCTCAGCTGCTCAGCCGTGTCTGACTCTGTAACCCATGGACTGCAGCCCGCCAGGCTCCTCTGTCCATGGGGTTCTCCAAGCAAGAGCACTGGAGTGGGCTGCCATGTCCTCCTCCACGGGAATGTCCTGACCCAAGGATCACACCTCAGTCTCCTGCCCCCCCCCCCCACACATTGGCAGGTGGATTTTTTTTTAATGAGTGAGCCACCTAGGAAGCAGTCCTGTATTGATAAGAGGAAAGGTAAAGAGGGTGGAACTGTCTGAGGTGAGCAGATGGTGAAATATAAGTGGAGGAGAGTAGACTGAGTCCCTAACCACTGGTTTTCCACAGCTCTGAGTGATCTGCAGTGAGTCAGGGAGGGGAATCTGGGGTTAGGGACATGAGAGTCAGGAAGATCCCGTCACACCCCCTTCCCCAGCAACCTTGGTTGCAGCAGGCAGTTGGAGAAGGGGTGCCCCTGGGGTCCTTACCTTGCACCTTGCTTTGCGGAGGGAAAGAAAGAAAGAAAGAGAGGGCAAAGGGGCTATCTTTTTGGAACACGGAGAATAAGCCTTGTCTCTTTTCCTATCATTACAAACCATGGGCTTCTGTATTAGGATGGCGTCTCCCACTCCATAGTCCTTTTCACCTCTTAGAAAGTCTGTTCCATCATTGGGAGATACACATAGTGTAATAATATGCGGGCTTGATTGTCTCTAGCCGGTAGTATAGATAAAATATCTGATATGTTTATTTCGTGTGATATTTATATACAGATATATGTGTGTATATAAAGACACACTATACACACACGCGCACACACACACACAGGTACCATGATATATATATGGCTTCCCTGATGGCTCAGATGGTAAAGAATCTGCCTGCAATGCAAGAGACGCGGGTTTGATCCCTGGGTCAGGAAAACCCCCTAGAGAAGGAAATGGCAACTCACTCCAGTATTTTTACCTGGAGAATTCCACGAACGGAGGAGCCTGGCAGGCTGTCTAGTCCATGGGATCACAAAGAGTTAGACACGACTTCATGACTTTCACTTCAATTCACATCTGTACCATACACATATACAGTGTTGCCTTTCCCAAAATAGAAAATAAGCTCCAAGAGAGTTGGAATCTGTGGCACTTCCCTGGTAGCCCAGTGACTAAGGCTTCACCTTCTAATGTTTGGGGCCTGGGTTTGACCCTTGTTCAGGGAGCTGAGATCCCACAGGCCTCACTGCCAAAAACCAAAAAATATGAAACTGAAAAAATATTCTGTCATTCAATAAAGACTTAAAAAATGGTCCACATCAAAAAATCTTTAAAAAAAGAGAAAGAGAGTTGGAATTGGGAGATCTGTCCCAGCATTTGGAATGTTTCCTGCCATCTAGTAAGTCCTCATACTTATCAGTTGAATAAACAGATAAGCAATAGATAAGCTAGTGGAGTTTGCACCACCCTTATGGCAGAAAGTGAAGAGGAACTAAAAGAGCCTCTTGATGTAAGTAAAGCAGGAGAGTAAGAAAGGCTGGCTTAAAACTCAACATTCAAAAGCTAAGATCATGGCATCCTTTGCCCATCACTTCATGGCAACTAGATGGGGAAGCAATGGAAACAGTAACAGACTCTATTTTCTTGGACTCCAAAATCACTGCAGATGGTGACTGCAGCCATGAAATTAAAAGTTGCTCCTTGGAAGAAAAGCTATGACCAACCTAGACAGCATATTAAAAAGCAGACACATTTCTTTGCCAACAAAGATCCATCTAGTCAAAGCTATGATTTTCCAGTTGTCATGTATGGATGTGAGAATTGGACCATAAAGAAAGCTGAGCACTGAAGAACTGATGCCTTTGAACTGTGGTGCTGAAGAAGACTCTAGAGAGTCCCCTGGACTGCAAGGAGATCAAACCAGTCCGTCGTAAAGGAGATCAACCCTGAATATTCATTGGAAGGACTGATGCTGAAGCTTCAATACTTTGGCCACCTGATATGAAAAACTGACTCACTGGAAAAGACCCTGAGGCTGGGAAAGACTGAAGGCAGGAGGGGAAGGGAGCGACAGAGGATGAGATGGTTGGATGGCATCACTGACTCGATGGACATGAGTTTGAGCACGCTCTGGGAGTTGGTGATGGACAGGGAATCCTGGTGTGCTGCAGTCTAAGGGGTACAAAGTCAGACACGACTGAGCGGCTGGACTGGACTGAATGGAGTTAAGGTAGACTGTAAAGTGCTGTGTGCCTGTGAATTAATCTGTTACTCCTCTTAATTGGGGAGTCTCAATCTTGCCTACCATGCTGACAAAAATAAAGGAAGGAGAGGGACAAAAGGGCCCTGAGAAGGCTGGAGGCGGCTCAGGCATCAGCCTCTCCCCTGGACGGCGCCATCTGTGGATGGTGGTCCAGGAGCATCCTGGCTGCAGCGGTGTGGATCTAACAGCTTAATTTGGGGCAGTGCCGCTGGTGTGGCCCAGCCGGGCCCAGCCCTCCCCCTGCAGATGCCACTTCTGCAGTGTTCAGTGCTCTGATTGCCCGGTGGGCTCCTTCTCTGGGTTCTTGTTAATTAGACCTAAGTGCAAGGAGCCTGGTGCCAGGCTGAACCTTGCCCTGTGGGGCATCCGTGGTGTCACTTCTTGGTGTGTCCCAAGCAGTTGATGAGGGCCATTTCCAGTTTTTGTCAACGATATCCCCTGCCATTGCAGGCATATTTTTTTCTTGTCCTTAGGAGCCAGGGGTGAATCCAGTCTACCCTATGATGCTGTCAGGGTTGAGCACATGGTTATGTCTAAAACTCTGTCCAAGAATCAGTCGTAAATGCTAACTGAAGGCTCCCTCCCCCTCCTTTTCTTCAACACTCACTGAGTGCCTCCTGTGTGCCAGGCACACTTCAGATGGAGGGGACAGAGCAACCATCAAAGTGGACAAGTCCTTGTGCTCAGGAGCTACATTCTGGTAGGGCGGTGAGGGAAAGACAAACATTAATCCGAGGAATCCACCTGTACACACTTCAGTGCAGGGCAGTGATAGGTGAATGGTGGGTAGGGCCATAAAGCACGAAGAGTTAGGGCCCTGTTATTACAGGGAAGACGGCCAGTCTGAGAGCGTGACTCCCAAGGCTGAGATAGGTTCCAGTGATGCGGGCACAGTGGGGATGGAGCAGAATGAGAGAGAGGGAGAATTATAGGCTGTGAGATTAGACACTTCATGTGGGGCCAGATCACACCAGGCCCTAGGGGCGATGTCGAAGAGCTGAGGTTTTCTAAGTGTGATCTGCAGACACTGAAGAGTGTAGAACAAGGCAGCAGCGAGTTCAAATTTATGGTGCTGGTGGAGTAGAGAGACTGTAGGGCGTAAATGCAGAAGCTGGGAGAACAGTTAGGAGATGGCTGCATATAACAGTAACAGTTACCACCGCTGTGCACAGGAGTACTCATTGTGTGTTCTGTGTTAATTACACTTGCAATATTCCCAAACTAAGGATACTCAGTGGTGAGAGTTTATACCCATGGTCCACTGAATGAGGATATACAGTTTGTTCACGTCTCTCCAAAGTAGGGGGATTTTAGTGTTTGAGTTGTTTCATGCTTGAGTGTTCCCCTAAAATGATTTGCAAAATTCAAGATATCTTCAATTTTGTGGCAAAAATAGATTTACGGTTTCATCAGTCAGTCAAAAAAATTCCCGGACAGAACTAGGAGTCATGAGCCCTGGTTTCAGTTGCTGGAAAAAGCAGACCTTCAGGCAGCCGCACACCCGGACTTGAAGATCACGAAATGACTTTTATGTAACTGGCTTTGCTATAATGCCGTTAAGACAGAGTAATGGGGAGCCAGACTGTCTAAGTTCTCTCCCAGGCTTTTCCACTTTATAGCTGTGGGGCAGAGGCAAGCTGTTTACCTCTTTCCCCCTTAATTTTCTCATACATGAAAGGCAATCATAAAATAAAACTCACTGTAAGTATTTAAAAAGCTCTAATAGATGGGGAAAACGTAGAAACAGTGGCAGATGTCGGGCTCCAAATTCACTGAGGATGGAGCCTGCAGCCATGAAATTGAAAGATGCTTGCTCCTTGAAAGGAAAGCTATGACAAACGTCGACAGTGTAGAGACATCACTTTGACGACAAATGTATGTATAGTCCAAGCTATGGTTTTTCTACTAGTCATGTACAGATGTGAGAGCTGGACCATAAAGGAGGCTAAGCACCAAAGAACTGATGCTTTCTAACTGTGCTGCTAGAGAAGATTCTTGAGAGTCTGTTGGACAGCAGGGTGATCAAACCAGTCAATTTTTGAAGGAAATCAGTCCTGAATATTCATTGGAAGGACTGATGCTAAAGATGAAGCCCCATCCAATACTTTGGTCACCTGATTCGAAGAGCTGCCTCATTGGAAGAGGCACTGATGCTGGGAAAGATTGAGGGCAGGAGAGGGAAAGGGGTGACAGAGGATGGGATGGTCGGAT
>SJYA01003711.1:0-58586 GCA_006410615.1 Neotragus moschatus | reverse complement strand
CCCCCCCCCCCACACATTGGCAGGTGGATTTTTTTTTAATGAGTGAGCCACCTAGGAAGCAGTCCTGTATTGATAAGAGGAAAGGTAAAGAGGGTGGAACTGTCTGAGGTGAGCAGATGGTGAAATATAAGTGGAGGAGAGTAGACTGAGTCCCTAACCACTGGTTTTCCACAGCTCTGAGTGATCTGCAGTGAGTCAGGGAGGGGAATCTGGGGTTAGGGACATGAGAGTCAGGAAGATCCCGTCACACCCCCTTCCCCAGCAACCTTGGTTGCAGCAGGCAGTTGGAGAAGGGGTGCCCCTGGGGTCCTTACCTTGCACCTTGCTTTGCGGAGGGAAAGAAAGAAAGAAAGAGAGGGCAAAGGGGCTATCTTTTTGGAACACGGAGAATAAGCCTTGTCTCTTTTCCTATCATTACAAACCATGGGCTTCTGTATTAGGATGGCGTCTCCCACTCCATAGTCCTTTTCACCTCTTAGAAAGTCTGTTCCATCATTGGGAGATACACATAGTGTAATAATATGCGGGCTTGATTGTCTCTAGCCGGTAGTATAGATAAAATATCTGATATGTTTATTTCGTGTGATATTTATATACAGATATATGTGTGTATATAAAGACACACTATACACACACGCGCACACACACACACAGGTACCATGATATATATATGGCTTCCCTGATGGCTCAGATGGTAAAGAATCTGCCTGCAATGCAAGAGACGCGGGTTTGATCCCTGGGTCAGGAAAACCCCCTAGAGAAGGAAATGGCAACTCACTCCAGTATTTTTACCTGGAGAATTCCACGAACGGAGGAGCCTGGCAGGCTGTCTAGTCCATGGGATCACAAAGAGTTAGACACGACTTCATGACTTTCACTTCAATTCACATCTGTACCATACACATATACAGTGTTGCCTTTCCCAAAATAGAAAATAAGCTCCAAGAGAGTTGGAATCTGTGGCACTTCCCTGGTAGCCCAGTGACTAAGGCTTCACCTTCTAATGTTTGGGGCCTGGGTTTGACCCTTGTTCAGGGAGCTGAGATCCCACAGGCCTCACTGCCAAAAACCAAAAAATATGAAACTGAAAAAATATTCTGTCATTCAATAAAGACTTAAAAAATGGTCCACATCAAAAAATCTTTAAAAAAAGAGAAAGAGAGTTGGAATTGGGAGATCTGTCCCAGCATTTGGAATGTTTCCTGCCATCTAGTAAGTCCTCATACTTATCAGTTGAATAAACAGATAAGCAATAGATAAGCTAGTGGAGTTTGCACCACCCTTATGGCAGAAAGTGAAGAGGAACTAAAAGAGCCTCTTGATGTAAGTAAAGCAGGAGAGTAAGAAAGGCTGGCTTAAAACTCAACATTCAAAAGCTAAGATCATGGCATCCTTTGCCCATCACTTCATGGCAACTAGATGGGGAAGCAATGGAAACAGTAACAGACTCTATTTTCTTGGACTCCAAAATCACTGCAGATGGTGACTGCAGCCATGAAATTAAAAGTTGCTCCTTGGAAGAAAAGCTATGACCAACCTAGACAGCATATTAAAAAGCAGACACATTTCTTTGCCAACAAAGATCCATCTAGTCAAAGCTATGATTTTCCAGTTGTCATGTATGGATGTGAGAATTGGACCATAAAGAAAGCTGAGCACTGAAGAACTGATGCCTTTGAACTGTGGTGCTGAAGAAGACTCTAGAGAGTCCCCTGGACTGCAAGGAGATCAAACCAGTCCGTCGTAAAGGAGATCAACCCTGAATATTCATTGGAAGGACTGATGCTGAAGCTTCAATACTTTGGCCACCTGATATGAAAAACTGACTCACTGGAAAAGACCCTGAGGCTGGGAAAGACTGAAGGCAGGAGGGGAAGGGAGCGACAGAGGATGAGATGGTTGGATGGCATCACTGACTCGATGGACATGAGTTTGAGCACGCTCTGGGAGTTGGTGATGGACAGGGAATCCTGGTGTGCTGCAGTCTAAGGGGTACAAAGTCAGACACGACTGAGCGGCTGGACTGGACTGAATGGAGTTAAGGTAGACTGTAAAGTGCTGTGTGCCTGTGAATTAATCTGTTACTCCTCTTAATTGGGGAGTCTCAATCTTGCCTACCATGCTGACAAAAATAAAGGAAGGAGAGGGACAAAAGGGCCCTGAGAAGGCTGGAGGCGGCTCAGGCATCAGCCTCTCCCCTGGACGGCGCCATCTGTGGATGGTGGTCCAGGAGCATCCTGGCTGCAGCGGTGTGGATCTAACAGCTTAATTTGGGGCAGTGCCGCTGGTGTGGCCCAGCCGGGCCCAGCCCTCCCCCTGCAGATGCCACTTCTGCAGTGTTCAGTGCTCTGATTGCCCGGTGGGCTCCTTCTCTGGGTTCTTGTTAATTAGACCTAAGTGCAAGGAGCCTGGTGCCAGGCTGAACCTTGCCCTGTGGGGCATCCGTGGTGTCACTTCTTGGTGTGTCCCAAGCAGTTGATGAGGGCCATTTCCAGTTTTTGTCAACGATATCCCCTGCCATTGCAGGCATATTTTTTTCTTGTCCTTAGGAGCCAGGGGTGAATCCAGTCTACCCTATGATGCTGTCAGGGTTGAGCACATGGTTATGTCTAAAACTCTGTCCAAGAATCAGTCGTAAATGCTAACTGAAGGCTCCCTCCCCCTCCTTTTCTTCAACACTCACTGAGTGCCTCCTGTGTGCCAGGCACACTTCAGATGGAGGGGACAGAGCAACCATCAAAGTGGACAAGTCCTTGTGCTCAGGAGCTACATTCTGGTAGGGCGGTGAGGGAAAGACAAACATTAATCCGAGGAATCCACCTGTACACACTTCAGTGCAGGGCAGTGATAGGTGAATGGTGGGTAGGGCCATAAAGCACGAAGAGTTAGGGCCCTGTTATTACAGGGAAGACGGCCAGTCTGAGAGCGTGACTCCCAAGGCTGAGATAGGTTCCAGTGATGCGGGCACAGTGGGGATGGAGCAGAATGAGAGAGAGGGAGAATTATAGGCTGTGAGATTAGACACTTCATGTGGGGCCAGATCACACCAGGCCCTAGGGGCGATGTCGAAGAGCTGAGGTTTTCTAAGTGTGATCTGCAGACACTGAAGAGTGTAGAACAAGGCAGCAGCGAGTTCAAATTTATGGTGCTGGTGGAGTAGAGAGACTGTAGGGCGTAAATGCAGAAGCTGGGAGAACAGTTAGGAGATGGCTGCATATAACAGTAACAGTTACCACCGCTGTGCACAGGAGTACTCATTGTGTGTTCTGTGTTAATTACACTTGCAATATTCCCAAACTAAGGATACTCAGTGGTGAGAGTTTATACCCATGGTCCACTGAATGAGGATATACAGTTTGTTCACGTCTCTCCAAAGTAGGGGGATTTTAGTGTTTGAGTTGTTTCATGCTTGAGTGTTCCCCTAAAATGATTTGCAAAATTCAAGATATCTTCAATTTTGTGGCAAAAATAGATTTACGGTTTCATCAGTCAGTCAAAAAAATTCCCGGACAGAACTAGGAGTCATGAGCCCTGGTTTCAGTTGCTGGAAAAAGCAGACCTTCAGGCAGCCGCACACCCGGACTTGAAGATCACGAAATGACTTTTATGTAACTGGCTTTGCTATAATGCCGTTAAGACAGAGTAATGGGGAGCCAGACTGTCTAAGTTCTCTCCCAGGCTTTTCCACTTTATAGCTGTGGGGCAGAGGCAAGCTGTTTACCTCTTTCCCCCTTAATTTTCTCATACATGAAAGGCAATCATAAAATAAAACTCACTGTAAGTATTTAAAAAGCTCTAATAGATGGGGAAAACGTAGAAACAGTGGCAGATGTCGGGCTCCAAATTCACTGAGGATGGAGCCTGCAGCCATGAAATTGAAAGATGCTTGCTCCTTGAAAGGAAAGCTATGACAAACGTCGACAGTGTAGAGACATCACTTTGACGACAAATGTATGTATAGTCCAAGCTATGGTTTTTCTACTAGTCATGTACAGATGTGAGAGCTGGACCATAAAGGAGGCTAAGCACCAAAGAACTGATGCTTTCTAACTGTGCTGCTAGAGAAGATTCTTGAGAGTCTGTTGGACAGCAGGGTGATCAAACCAGTCAATTTTTGAAGGAAATCAGTCCTGAATATTCATTGGAAGGACTGATGCTAAAGATGAAGCCCCATCCAATACTTTGGTCACCTGATTCGAAGAGCTGCCTCATTGGAAGAGGCACTGATGCTGGGAAAGATTGAGGGCAGGAGAGGGAAAGGGGTGACAGAGGATGGGATGGTCGGATGGCATCATGAATTCAATGGACACGAGTTTGAACAAACTATAGGAGATGGTGAAGGACAGGGAAGCCTGGGATACTGTAGTCCATGGGGTTGTAAAAAGTCAGACATGACTGCGATTGAACGATAAAAACATGCACTCTAGTGCCATGGCTTGGCCTGCACAGGGACCATTTTTATCATCAGCCCTTGCCACAATCCACTCATTTCTGAGAGGGTCTCAGACGTTTTCCTTTCAGAAATTAAACTTGTTTAATACCTTCAATTAAACAAGTTGAGGGTACTGTTTGATAACTAACCCAGGGCAGCAGACATGAACTTTGACCTCAGAAATCAGAACCAGAGTGCCTGAGTTCTCTGGCCAAGTGGTTATTTTAATCTTATGGATGTCTGAAGCTTGTAACTAATTTCTCTTCTCTGTGTTGTCTGCTGGGATGCTCGGAGTCTCATATGAAGCTGCAACTGTTCATTTTTATGTTACTTTTGATTAGTGCTCTTACCCTTGGGTTCATCTTTATATCCTTATATCTGTCGCTCTTTCTTGTGGATTACATTTTTCTTTAAAATTCTCTGAAAGTATATTTTATTTTAGATCATGTAATGAACTGTATTTTAACCATGTAACAGTGTATAATATAATATATGTATATACATGATATAAATATATAAATACAAATATATGTGGCTTCCCTGATGGTTCAGTGGTAAAGAATCCACCTGCCAATGCAGAAGACGTGGGTTCGACCCCTGCTCCCGGAAGATTCCCTGGAGACAGAAATGGTGACTCCAGTATTCTTGCCTGGAAAGTTCCATAGACAGAGGAGTCTGGCAGATTGTGGTCCATGGAGTAACAAAGAATTGGACGCAACTTAGATATATCGTAAGATATATCGTATATATACTACATACATAGTCTTACCACTGAATTAGAACAAATATAAATATTTTGTAGTTACAGCAGATCAGTACAGTTTAGTCGCTTGGTCGTGTCCTACTCTTTGTGACCCTGTGAACCACAGCACGCCAGGCCTCCCTGTCCATCATCAACTCCCAGAGTTTACCCAAACCCATGTCCATCAAGTCAGTGATGCCATCCAACTATCTCATCCTCTGTTGTCCACTTCTCCTGCTGCCCCCAATCTTTCCCAGCATCAGGATCTTGTCAAATAAGTCAGCTCTTCACATCAGGTAGCCAAAGTATTTGAGTTTCAGCTTCAACATCAGTCCCTCCAATGAACACTCAGGACTGATCTCCTTTAGAATGGACTGGTTGGATCTCCTTGCAGTCCAAGGGACTCTCAAGAATCTTCTCCAACGCCACAATTCAAAAGCATCAATTATTTGGCACTCAGCTTTCTTTATAATCCAACTCTCACATCCATACATGACTACAAAAACCATAGCCTTACTTGACTAGACAGACTTTTGTCAGCAAAGTAATGTCTCTGCTTTTTAATATGCTGTCTAAGTTGGTCATAACTTTCCTTCCAAGGAGCAAGCGTCTTTTAATTTTATAGATGCAATCACCATCCGCAGTGATTTTTGAGCCCAGAAAAATAAAATCAGCCACTGTACATCACATATATTTTTATCAATAAAATGCTAAATTAAACAGTTAAATAATTTTCTCCATTGCTTGCATTCCTCACTTCCCTAGACTTGATGTTTCCCTTCTATTTGAATGTTTATTCTTTGACTTCATGATCATATGTGGGCTGGTCTCCCATGCTTTAAAATTTTATATTTTATCACACTTAGGCCAGCAGTGTATGTAACCCATGTTTTCCCCAGCTCTAACAATACTTATTATCAACAGCTTATATTTTGTCCTTCTGTAAGATGAAATTATGATTGTAATGGTTATTTAATTTGCATGTTAGAGATTGCTAATCTTTTCTTAAAGCTTATTTTTCTGTCAATTTCCACATTTATATCCAAATTGCACATTTTTTAGTAGATTATTTTTTCTTATTGATAATCAAGTTAACAAAAGTTACCCTTTGTCATTTGAAAATACTTTCTTCCAATCTGTGACTTATATATTAATTTTGTTAGAGTAATTTCCTCATTTTGACAATTTTCACTACAAGGCTATAAAAGTTATTTTTATTTCTAATTCATATTTCTTATGAATGGTGGAAAAAAATCTTTCACTCTTGTCATGTTTCAGTAATTTTCCTATATGTTTTAGGAAGATACCCTGGAGAAGGGAAGGACTACCCCCTCCAGTGTTCTGACCTGGAGGACTCCATAGACTGTATACTCCATGGGCTGGCAGAGAGTCTCACGCTACTGAGTGACTTTCACTTCCACTTATTTTATTCTAAATTCTTAAGATTTGGCTCGATACATGAGTTTTTAGATATGGGTTTGTTTGTATATGGTATGATTTAGAGACTAATGGCGTTATGTTTTACGTGGATAGCTAGTTTTTGTTTTTTTTGTAGCTATCCTTTTTTTCTTTTTAATTTTTTTTTTAACTTTATTTTACTTTACAATACTGTATTGGTTGTCAGCTCCCCTAAGAGTCCATCTTTGCATCTTTGCTCCACTGGTTTGTAACATTGCTGTCATATAACAGGTTTCTCTGTCTAGAGGACAGTTTCTGAGATTGCTTCCTTTTCACTGGCCTACTTATTGATCCATGCTCTAGCAACATTCTGCTTTTAATTATTAAAATTTTATAATGTCTTATAATTTTATAATGATATCAGATAGGGCAGGGCCCCCTCACTGTTCTCACTTAAATATCTTAGCTGCTATTCTCTCTTTACTCTTCTGTGTGAATTTTAAGATAAATTTCTCCCATTTTAGGAAACATTTTGCTGTGATTGATATAGTGATTACATTAAATTTACAGATCGGTTTGCAAAACACGAAACTCAGACTTCCTGTCCTTGAAATAATAGGTCTCTGTCTTCTTTTATGTCTTTGAATAAAGTTTTAGGAAATTACCTATACACCTATCATACCCTGTTTATTATATTTAACTTCCAGGAGCATCCCCACTTTCTATTATTATTACAAATGGTATCTTTCCATTTTTATTATATTTCTTAAATTTTGCTTTCCTGTGTATAGATATTCTGGTTTTTCATTGAATCCCAAAATATTAGTAATTATTTTATTATTTATTTTTGCTTATGTATTTTTCTGTGTAAAAATGTCATATACCATTAACAGTCATTTTGAAACTCTGTACACTATCTTATATTTGTTTTCTCTTCTCCTTTTGCACTGACAGTCATTTTTGTTCATGACTTTAAGGGGAAGCATACTAAAACTCTGCCATTATGTGTTATGTTTCTGTAGTGTTCCATAGATATAGCAGTCCACTCCACGACTATTGCCCAGAAAATCCCATGGACAGAGGAGCCTGGTAGGCTACAGCCCATGGGGTTGCAAAGAGTCGGACATGACTGAGCGATTTCACTTTCACTTTCATAGATAATCACATAGCAACATTTTTTGTTTGTTTGTTTTGGAAGTTTCTGAGTGTGTCCAGCTCTTTGTGACCCTATAAACTATAGCCTGCCAAGCTTCTCTGTGGAATTCTCCAGGCAGTTCTACTGGAGTGGCTAGCCTTTCCCTTCTCCAGGGCATCTTCCCAACCCAGGGATCAAACCCAGGTCTCCCACACTGCAGGTGGATTCTTTACCAGCTGAGCCACCAGGGAAGCGCTGCAATGCGGTTGGTAAGCTTTTAATAAGGAAAATTCTCTTCTAGCTTTAGCATATTAATGTAAAAAATTATGATTTGGGGTTACGTGTTACTAAATAGCCTTTCTATATCAAGTGAGATGGTTATATTTTCCCTTTTAACCTGATTGTGTAGCATCTCTATATACATATACACATATATATTAGTATTAGTAAACCATCCTTATATTTTCTAACACCTTAGACAAGTTTCAGTACCAGCATTATCCTAGCTTTATAAAATATGAGTTTAAACAGCCTTTCCTCTTATTCTGTCATGCTGTTAAACACTCAAATGTGTAACTACTGTGTGAAATGAGAGCTCATTCTAACATTTGTTAGAATGAATGCTTAAAACTGGGCTTCCTGGTGGCTCAGATGGTAAAGAATCTGCCTGCAATGCAGAGACCTGGCTTTGATCCCTGGGTTGCGAAGATTTCCTGGATGAGGGTGTGGCAACCCACTCCAGTATTCTTGCCTGGAGAATCCCCATGGACAGAGGAGCCTGGCGGGCTGTAGTCATAGGTCACAGAATTGGGCAAGACTGAATGACTAAATACATATGCTTAAAACTGTTAATATCTGGGCCTGATATTTGTGTCCATCTTTACATTAGATGGTAAATTCTGTGTACTGATTCTGATATTTATATGCCTATTTCAGTCATCTGTTTCTTCTTAAATAAGTTGTGGTTTTGGAGACAGTGTAGAATCATTGATTTTTATCTGTGTTGTACCATTTATGGACATAACGTTTTGTGTTATAAATATATATGTATGTGTGTGTATATACATATGTAATATGTATGACAATATAGGCATATCTCACAGAATTCTCAGTTCAGTCACTCAGTCGTGTCCACCTCTTTTTGACCCCATGAACTGCAGCACGCCAGGCTTCCCTGTCCATCACCAACTCCTGGAGCTTGTTCAAACTCATGTCCTTTAGGTCAGTGATGCCATCCAACCACCTCATCCTCTGTCCTCCCATTCTCCTCTTGCCCTCAGTCTTTCCCAGCATCAGGGTCTTTTCCAATGAGTCAGTTCTGCATATCAGGTGGCCAAAGTATTGGAGCTTCAGCTTTAGCATCAGTCCTTGCAATGAATATTCAAGACTGATCTCCTTTAGGATGGACTAGTTGGATCTCCTTGCAGTCCAAGGGACTCTCAAGAGTCTTCTACTACACCATAGTTCAAAAGTATCAGTTCTTCGGTGCTCAGCTTTGTTTATAGTCCAACTCTCACATCCATCCATGACCACTGGAAAAACCATAGCTTTGACTAGACTGACCTTTGTTGCCAAAGTAATGTCTCTGCTTTTTAACATGCTCCCTAGGTTGGTCATAGCTTTTCTTCCAAGGAACAAGTGTCTTTTAATTTCATGGCTGCAGTCACCATCTGCAGTGATTTTGGAGCCCCCAAAATAAAGTCTGTCACTGTTTCCATTGCTTCCCCATCTATTTCCCATGAAGTGATGGGACTAGATGCTATGATCTTACTATTTTGAATGTTGAGTTTCAAACCAACTTTTTCACTCTCCTCTTTCACTTTCATCGAGAGGCTCTTTAGTTCTTCTTCACTTTCAGCCATGAGAGTGGTGTCATTTGCATATGTGAAGTTATTGTAATTTCTCCCAGCAGTACTGATTCCAGCTTGTGCTTCATCCAGCCCAGCATTTCACATGATGTACTGTGCATTTAAGTTTAATAAGCAGTGTGACAATATGCAGCTTTGACATATTCCTTTTCCAATTGGGAACCAGTCTGTTGTTCCATGACCAGTTCTAACTGTTGCTTCCTGACCTGCATACAGAGTTCTCAGGAGGCAGGTCAGGTGGTCTGGTATACCCATCTCTTTAATTTTCCATAGTTTGTTGTAATCTACACAGTCAAAGGGTTTGGTGTAGTCAATAAAGCAGTACCTATAATTATGCCCTCATTTTAATTCGAGATGCTGGATTATTTGGGCATCTTCTCTCAATCATTTTTGTGTTATATCTATTGTATTAATACTTTTTAATTTGGCCACAGTTTGTTGAAACTTGATGTTATTTCTTTTCTTATTAATTTCTGTTATCTTAATTTTATTCTTTGTATATCCTTTTTTAGATTTATTGAACTATAGTAGATTTACGATATCGTGTTAACTTCTGCTGTACAGTAAAGTGATTCAATTGTACGTATGTGTTCATTCTTTGTCATATTCTTTTCCATTTTGTTTTATTACAGGATATTGACTATGGCTCCCCATGCTATCTACTAGTGTCTTGTTGTCTCTCCATTCTGCATGTAATAGGTTACATCTGCTAATCTCAGACTCCCAATCCATCCCTCCCCTACCCATCCTCTCGTGGCAACTGGAAGTATGTTCTGTATCCTTTATTATTACCGTAGTATTCTCTTTTAAATGATTGAATCAAAAGCCTAGGTGATTAATTTTCAGTCTTTTTCTCTTACTGATGTTTGCATTAAATAGTCAACTTTCTTCTAAGTATTGTTTTAATCTCTAGATGCCAGGTTTTGCTCTGCAATGTACATGTTGCTCTTTAGTCCTAAATATTTTAAAATTTTCTTTGTTTTTGAATGTTTTTTTGTTTAAATTTTTTTGTTTTTGTTTAAATTTCTGAACATGCGTTTTTAAAAAGCTCTTTTATATGACACTAATTTTAATATACTTTGTCAGAAAATATGATCTGGATACTATCCTTACTTCTCTGCTGAGATTTGCTTTGTACCCTAGGACATGGCTACTTTTATAAATGATTCCTGTGTGTTTGAGAAACATCATACCTCTCCTAATTATCAGACAAAATAGTCATGTATAATCATTAATCCTGCCTGTTACATTTTATTGACCAAAATTTCTATGTCCAAATATTCATCTGCCATTCATATATATTGTTTTCCTTTTTTTGGTTTTTCTTCGTGAGACAGAAGGCCTAAAGTCTTCCCAATCAAAATCTATACTGCTAGGCTGGTTAATTCTCTTATTTCTGACAATTTGTGTTCTCTTATGTTGGAGGACTGCATTGCTAAGCGAATAAATTTTAGGATTGCTAATTTTTTGTAGGGAGTTTATTTTTTATCATTAAATCACTAATATCTGTATTGCTGATGGCCCTTTTTTTCTTTTTTGCTTCCTTTTAGTTAGTATTTCTCTAGGATGCATTCTTTCATCCCTTGTCTTATAAATGAAAGGGCCAGGACTCAGAACCATTGAGCTCAGAGGTATCAGGAATGATATCTGGGGTTATCTGATAGAAAGTAGGTAACTAGTAGATGCTTAGTTGAGTCTGATTTCAGCTGATCTGGCCCATGGTAAGGGGGCCAGAGTGAGGTCAGCAAAGCCTTGTGATGTGAGCTCCAGGAAAGCCAGCACTTACCCCTGCTTTGTTCTCTGCTTCATTCCAAGCACCTGGAACACCACCTGGCACGTAGCAGGTGCTCAAAAAATGTGCCATGAATGAATCGGCTGTTGAATGGAATCATCTCAGCAGGTCACTTTGAGAGGCCTTCTTTCCCATCTGTGGAGGGCCTGGATGGGCTTGCTGCCCACCCTGCCGTCTGCAAGCTACAGCACTACCGCCCGCTCAGGACCACCTCAGCGTAGCCCCTGCAGAAGTGGACACTGCAGGGCTCTCCTCCCTGCGTTGCTCGAGCTTGTGAGGACTGGAAGAGGCAGTGCAGTTAGGTCCATAATCCATGCTAACTTTTGGAGGATAATCCCCGCATGGCCTGAAAATGGCACAAATGTTAAGTATATCCTTGATCTGTTTTCCTAGTATATGCCTATAGTCATGTCACCAGCATCCAGGTGAAGATTCAGACTGGGCTCTCACAGCTCTGGCCACTAGCTATATGTGGCTGTTTAAATTAATTATAATTGATTAAACTCAAACATCCAGGTCCTTGGTCACATAGACCACATTTCAGATCCTTAATAGTCACGTGTACCTTTGCTTTTGAATGGTGCCTACTGCCTTGAACAGTACAGAACATGAATAACTTTATCATCACAGGAAGTTCTAGTGGGCAGCTATAAGCTGCTGCTGCTAAGTCGCTTCAGTCGTGTCCGACTCTATGCGACCCCATAGACGGCAGCCCACCAGGCTCCCCCGTCCCTGGAATTCTCCAGACAAGAACACTGGAGTGGGTTGCCATTTCCTTCTCCAGTGCATGAAAGTGAAAAGCGAAAGTGAAATCACTTAGTCGTGTCCTCCTCTCAGTGACCCCATGGGCCACAGCCCACCAGGCTCCTCTGTCCATGAGATTTTCCCGGCAAGAGTACTGGAGTGGGGTGTCATTGCCTTCTCCTTAGTTTGCCAAGATTCCTGAATTCAGAATTCAAGGTAACTTGAAATTATATATTTTTATTCACAGCTGTAAGATGGGCTCTCAAAGGTGCCCAGTATTCTGACTTTCCCCATCAGCTGGTTTCTCCTGTTCTTCATATATACGGGCTCCTACACGGGTGCACTCTTGTGTCTGGCTTCTTTTTATTGAAAGTATCATGTGCCAGATGCAGCCATGTTGTTACTGGTCCCAATAACTCACTCTCTGACATTGCTGTGCAGCGTTTGGTGGCATGAATTTACCGAAACGTATGTGCCCATTCTCCCGAACACTCATCTTTGTGATCTTCCGCTCTAAGCCAGGCACAGTGTAAACATGTACCCGGATTAGCTCGCCTTACCCTAATGTCAGTTCTTTGAAATAATTCCTGCTTTACAGGTGGATGAATTCATGCACAGAGAGGTTGAACAGCCTTTCCCTGGGTGCACAGTTAGGGCAGGAACCTGGGGAGGCAGCTTTGCTCTGTCCTTTACTCTTAGTACAGGACAGTTACCCTCTTTCTTGCACTCAGGTGAACATCACATCCCTGTGAGTGTCGGTCGCTTGTGCTGAAAGAACTGTTTCTATTCTGCGTTTCCTTTTTCTTTCTGTGCTCTTATTTCTTGATTTTGGCTTTATTGGGTTTGCGTTCCTTCAAAGGTCCTAATGTCATCAGAGATTACTCCAAAGTTAGTGGTCTCGGATGTTGCTGAGAGCGCATAGCCTTTTAGTGTTCGGGGCCCGAGCATGCTGTGGCTGGTGGAGACAGTGCGGTCATGAACACCTCTGCGTCAGGTGCAGATCCACGCTCCCGGCTCTGTGGAACCAGCAGCACAGCACACAGCCAGGCTCCTGTCTCTTTGCAAATGTGGAATCTATCGTGTCCACGGCTCATGTGCTCGAGCACTCGGTCACGCCCAACCCTTTACGGCCCATGGACTGTAGTCCGCCAGGCTCCTCTGTCCAGGGAACTTTCCAGGCAAGAATACTGGAGTGGGTTGGCGTTTCCTACTCCAGAGCATCTTCTCAGCCCAGGGACAGAATCTGTATCTCCCGCATGGCAGGTAGATTCTCTACCACTAGGGCCACCTTCCTGGGAAACCCACAGTCTACTCTGGGCACTGGTTAAACATCACAGAGTCAGGTGTGATTGCTTAAATCACTGTGCAGGAAAGCCAGAATTATTCTACAAAGTCACAATCACTCTACTCCCTCCCTTCTCCTGGAAGACCAAGGTGGGAGGTGGTCAGAGGCCAAGGATCCTCCCCTTGCGTGCCTACCTGGCTACTTCATGACCTCTTCAGGTCTCTGTCCAGACGTTATTTTCTCCATAACTCTTCAGGCCTCCTGGTTTAAAATAGCACCCCCCTTTCCCAGGAAGCCCTGTTCTTCCCTGCCTTATCTTTCTTGTCACTGTTTAGCACCATCTAACATAGCCTGTGGAGAAGGCGATGGCACCCCACTCCAGTACTCTTGCCTGGAAAATCCCACGGGTAGAGGAGCCTGGTAGGGTGCAGCCCATGGGGTCACTGACTCAGACATGACTGAGCGACTTCAGTTTCACTTTTCATTTTCATGCATTGGAGAAGGAAATGGCAACGCACTCCAGTGTTCTTGCCTGGAGAATCCCAGGGACGGGGGAGCCTGGTGGGCTGCCATCTATGGGGTCGCACAGAGTCAGACCCGACTGAAGCGACTTAGCAGCAGCAGCAGCATAGCCTATATTTGACTGATGTCTTTATTGCCATCTTTCCCCATGAGAAGGTTCAGGAAGGTAGGGGTTTATGTCTCTTTTTTGAATTCCAAGTGCCTGCACCAGCATTACCATGTAGCAGGTGCTCATGTTAATCATGTTAACGAATCAATATTAATGAATAGCAGTTGCTCAGTCAGTACATTAATGGACAAACTCTGAGGCTGATAGAAGCTGAGGTTAGGTACGGAGGGTATCCTGACTGGGATTGTATCAGGCATACTGTAGTTGGAGTGAGTAAAAGGTGAGGGCAACCTGTAATCCATGCAGAGGAAAAAAGGATGAAAAGCATTGTTTGCTTAGCATCTACTGTGTGCTAAATGGGCTTCCCTTGTGGCTCAGCAGTAAAGAATCCACCTGCCAATGCTGAAGACGTGGGTTCATTCCCTGGGTCAGAAAGATTCCCTGGAGAAGGGAATCACAACCCACTCCGGTATTTTTGCCTGAAAAATCCCGTGGACAGAGGAGCCTAGACGGCTACCTTCCATGGGGTCACAGAGTCGTACACAACTTAGCAACTTAACAGCACCAACAGAGTGAAAGAAAGACAGTGAAGTTGCTCAGTCGTGTCCGACTCTTTGTGACCCCATGGACTGTAGCCCACCAGGCTCCTGGGTCCATGTCTGGGATTTTCCAGACATGAATACTGGAGTGGGTTGCCATTTCCTTCTCCAGGGGATCTTCCCGACCCAGGGATCCAACCCAGGTCTCCCGCATTGTAGGTAGACACTTTACTGTCAACTACCAGGGAAGCTCAGCAAATGTGCTAAATAGCACTCACTATTAATTTAATATTTCCCATTTCATGAATATTTACAGTTTCTCCATCAGCGCTCATGACTTTTCATATTTAATCCTAGCAGTGCCCTTTGCCAGGGGGGTTTCACCACACCTGTGTCACAGATGGAATGACCACAATACACTCAAAATCAGAGATTCAGAATGTGTTGGAGCAGGAATTTGAGACTCACATGCCTGGGCCCAAAGGTGTTCGTCTTCCAGACCACGCTGCCTTCTAAGATGATGGGCTCCTGTTCCGCATTCCCAGCAAGCTTCCTGCAGAGATGCTCGGCTCCCTTGTCTTGTAGTTTGATGTTTACACACCTCCTCCCTCCTTGGGCTGGGAGCTCCCTCCCTTCACTGGAAGGTGTGTTAGAAACTGTCTGATACATTTTTGACATGTCTGTGCCCTGACTAGGGCTGGTGCAGCCCCCACACAACATGTAGCAGGCGTCCTCAGATTGTTTGTTAAAATGTGCTCTGCCAAGGGTTGGCTCCCCGAGAAAGCACGTGCTCGCGATGCCAGCCCCTTCTTTCTGGTGGCTGCCTCCTGCAGCTCCATCCTGTCAATGTTTGGGGGAGCATCCTGGGCTGCTTTTTTCTGGTCTCTGTTTTAATAATTAATACCTTCTGCTTGGAAGTGAAGTTCATCCAAGAACAATCACAAGCAAATGAAAGCTAAGCTGTGAAATTGTGCTGGAGAGGGAAAACCGAGAGTCACTATAAATAAGCCCCAAGCCCACGTGCCTTTTTTTTTTTTTTTTTGACTCTCACACATAACTATAAATGTTTGATGAAGCATTTTACTTATTTATAAATCCTGTCACAGCAAACACAGGCATTTGGACCTAGGTCCCCTCCCCGCAGTAAATAGCTACTTTTGGAAGACAGACCCCCTGGGGAGAAAATGATGAGATTTTTTTTTTTTTCCTTCTTCTTCCCTTTTTTCTCCTGAGGCAGAAGGGATTTAGCTGTGCTCTAATTCCCCCATTAGCAGCCTCTATTTATAATCACTGCCATTTATTGAACACCTATTCTGTGCCAGGAAATCCATGTGGTTATTTCCCAGGGTACTACCTTAATTCTCCCAGCTCTTAGAATAGGCATGATTATCCCCATTTCACAGTTGAGGGAATTGAGGCTCCAAGACGCTATGTATTGTCCAAGATCACACCAGCTATTAATTGACAGAGGCAGGACTCAGCAGCATGCTTGCTATTCTTGAAACACTTCTCTAAGCTGCAGCTTAGGCTCAATGTAGTGAGCCATGGTCAGCATTTAAAAATATGGAAAAGCAAACTGTGATGAAATAAGAGAAGGGCAGAATAAGAGGGAAGAAAAAATGTATAGTGTATCCTTTAGTATTGCTTCATGCAGCTTAGGTCCAGTGGGGTGGCTTACAGTGCATGCTTTACTATGGTTTCCAGTCTGACAAGTTAGAAAGAAGCTGCTGTGATGACTGAATGCTTTCTTTGCCCCTGGAGGGACTAGCCTGAGGTTTTTGGATGGACTTTATGGCACATGTGCCCAGAAACCAGGGGTAGGGAGGGTGGGGAGGGGAGGGGGTTATAGAACAGTGTCTTCCACTAAGCATTTTCCTAAGGAAAGGGCTCTAACTTACAATACATTAAATTTTCCAGGATGTTGAGTCCCCACCTCCAAGTATCAGCTAGGAATTCCCATATGAGGGCCTGTAACCTCAGGCTGTCACACTGTGTATTTTCTCGTGGAAATGAAGATATTGGTGAAGCAGCTTTTATTCCTATAATTAAATGTGCACAAGTTGTAAAGTGGTTGCACACTCATCTTTTCTTCTCTGTCATTCTCAGAACTCCTCCCACTATCATTTTAGCTTTTCTCACCGTCTTCTTAGTCCCTTCCAGGGGACAGTCCTCTTAGGTGTTCCCTGCAAGTCTGAATGCAAGGCTGAAGAAGGTTTGCACCAAGGACCTACTGTACAGCACCGGGAAACATACTCAATATTTTATAATAACTTACAACGGAAAAGAATCTGGAAAACTACATATATATATATACACACACATATATATATATACATACACATACACATATTCAGTTCAGTCACTCAGTTGTGTCCACCTCTTTGGGACCCCATGAATTGGGGCACGCCAGGCCTCCCTGTCCATCAGCAACTCCTGGTGTCCATTGAGTCAGTGATACCATCCAGCCATCTCATCCTCTGTCGTCCCCTTCTCCTCCTGCCCCCAGTCCCTCCCAGCATCAGAGTCTTTTCCAATGAGTCAGCTCTTCGCATGAAGTGGCCAAAGTACTGGAGCTTCAGCTTATATATGTATGCATATATGTATATATGTACACATATGTACACACACATATAGGCACACACACACACACACACACACACACACACACACACACACACATGAACCGGAATCACTTTGCTGTGCCTCTGAAACTAAACATTGTAAATCAACCCTACTTCAATAAAATAAAAACCTCCCAGTTATAATAATTCCCAGTTATTCTGGGGTGTAATATGTAGCATGGTGACTATAGTTAACTATACTTTATTGTATATTTAAAAGTTACTAGATCACATACGTTCTTAATCACAAGGAAAAAATGTGAACTATGTGAGGTTTGGGTCTTTATTAGACTTATTGTGGTAATCATTTCACAACATACACATGTATCAGAGCATTATGTTGTACACCTTAAACTTATGTAGTATATCTGTGTTTTTCAGTCACCCAGTCATATCCAACTTTTTGTGACCCCCATGGACTGAAGCACACAACTTCCCTGTCCTTTACCATCTCCTGGAGTTTGCTCAGATTCATGTCCATTGAGTTGGTGATGCCATCTCATTCTCTTGCCATTCCCTTCTCCTTTTTCCTTTAATCTTTCCGAGCATCAGGATCTTTTCTAATGAGTTGGCTGCTTGCCTCAGGTGCTCAAAGTGTTGGCACGTCAGCATCAGTCCTTCCAATGAATATTCAAGGTTGATTTCTTTCAAATCTGACTGGTTTGATCCCCTTGAAGTCCAAGGGATTCTCAAGAGTATATCTCAATAAAACTGGAAAAATATATAAAAGAGTGAAGTTATTCTTAAAAAAAAAAAAAAAGTAGGTTTGTAACCCTTATTTTAGAGGTGAGGAAATTGAGTCTCAAAGAAGCAGCCTTGGTTAACAGTTAGTGGACTTGGTTAATGGTCCTGTAACCAGGGACACACGGCCCACTGCCCTGTGGGCCTTTCTACTCAAAGTTATTTAGCTAATATTTCTAAAATGTAGATAAACTCTTACTACTCTCAGGACTAAAATCCATTGTTTTCAGGATAAAGGCCGTGTCAGATGCCAGGTCTAGTATTCTATCCTCAGGAAAATGTTTACCGACCTCCCAGCTCACAGCAGGTTTCCCTGTTGCTCACACAGCCTCCTATGCAGGAACTGCCACTCAGGAAATGACTTGAGTTGACATTTAGGTCCCATTCTGGAATATAACTCCCATGAGAACAGGGTCAATGTCGAGCCTAGTGTATAATGGATGATTAATATTTACCAAATGGATGATTTTGGTTTGTTTTTCTGACTCATAGTCTGTTTGGTCCACCACATGCAGGTTCGAGAGAGACAGTAATTTAGTATTTCTGCTAAACTTTCAACCTCTCAAAAAATCTTGCCTTGATATTATGTTCAGCATTTACTATCATTTGCTTTAGGCAGTTGGTCCTTTCCTTAGTGTGACGCTGTATTTGGGGAAGGTGGTTAAAACAAAGGAAGGGAAGCAGAGTAGTTTTAGGGAAATGATTTAAGCCACTCCAGAATCTCTAACATATTAAAATATGTCATTGCTAAATATTGTTTTATGATTTAATTATAATTGACTCAGAACTTTATGGATTTCATTTCTCAAACTCACAGGAGTTTAGCAATAAAGGAAAGATGTTTTCAGGAAAATATAATGTGATCAGAATGAGACAGACAGACTGATAGACGTGAAGAAAGATATAGATAGCATAGTGCACTTGACATGAAATTTGGGGATTTCTCAGAGTCCAACAGATAGTATTCTTCTCTGCCAATCCTGCCTCTCAAAATCCACTGGTATGTTTTGATTTAGTGTGGTTTTACCTTTTTAGGTTATCTTTCTTTCTTTTTAAAAATAATTTTTATTTTTCTGTTTTAAAATTTTACATAAGTTTTAAATTTTACTTTCCATTTACAGTCTTACAGAATGTTGGCTATGTTCCCTGCGTTGTACAGTGCGTCCTTGAGCCTGTCTTACCCCGGTGGTTTGGCTCTTCACTCTCCCACCCCTGTAACCCTGCCTCCCTCTCCCCACTGGTAACCCTCATGTTTTACTCATTCACTGGTTTATTGTTCTTTTTAGATTCCACATATAAGTGATATCATGCAGTATCGGTCTTTTTCTGACTTATTTCACTTAGCATAATGCCCTCCAGGTCATCCAGGTTGCTGCAGATGGCAGTTTTTCATTGTTTTTGTAGCTGGGTGGTATCCACGTGTGTGTGCGTGCAATGTGTGTGTGGTGGTGTGTGTGTGTGCATCACATCTTTATCCATTCTTCTGTTGATGGACACTTAGTCTGCTTCCATATCTTGGCAGCTGTAAATAATACTGCTAATGAACATTGGGATGCAGGTATCTTTCCGATAGGCTGTCTTTCTAAATTAAAAAATAAAACCCTAAAACAAATGTCTACTATGTGAACAAGGATTGGAAGTTTGAATAGAAATTTCTCATGTGTGTCCTTTAATCTTTCCATCAATCTACTGTAGCAGGAAGAATGGATGTTTTCAACATCATTTCCCTTTGATGAAACTGAGGCTGAGAAAGAAGGACATATAACAAACAATATTATGCACCCAGTACTGGCTTGGGCTTTTAGACATGGGCTCTCTTGTTTGATTCTACAGGAGTTTGCAGTTTGTGGAGAAGATATTGAAAAATAAGGATATATTGTAAGCGGCAAATTAGCTGGCGCTAAGGGCTGTTTGGGGCTTCCCTGGTGGCTCAAGTGGTAAAGAATTTTCCTGCTAACGCAGGAGGTGCATGTCTGAGTCCGAGATCGGGACGATCCCCTAAAAAAGGAAATGGCAGCCCAGTCCAGTATCCTTGCCTAGGAAGTCCCGTGGACAGAGGGCCTGGGGGACTATAGCTCATGGGGTCACAAATGAATAGAGCAGAACTCAGCGACTGAACAACGCCGATGTCAGCCCCTGAACTACACCAGTATTTCAGGGGGGCTGGGTCAGAGTGTCAGCCAAGGGGTTTCAAACATCAGAGAGCTGACTGAAGAATTGCAAGACAAGTACACTTAGCTAGGAGAAAAGCAGGCATGGGAAGGTGCTGTACAGACTTTGGTTTGGCCAGATGTGGATCACAAAGGAACATGCAGCAGCAGATGGCGAGGAGGCTGTTGTGGACCAGGTTATAAAGGGCTTTCCTGGCAAACCGGTACAAGCACTTGACTTTGTCCTAAGGGCTGTGGGGGGAGCTACTAAAGGTCTTTAAACTGGTGAATCAAAGATCCCATTTGCATCTTGGCAGACTGAATGGACTGCAAACAGGAGAATGGATCAGAGAGGGTGAGATTAGGGGGAGAGAGAGACAGTGGAAACTACAAGAAGAATTCAGGGCAAGAGGAACAGCCCCAGATGCCCTGGGCTCCTCCTCATGACTTGACCCTTCAGACCCCATCTCTGCATCTCCGTCTCCCTCATTTCCAGTCCACTGTTCCTAAAGGAACCTGCACTAAAGCTGTAGAGTATTGTGCATTTGATCTTATTATCAGCACTGTTGTTTATTGTATTGATAAGACCTAATGCCTGTGCATTGGGTAACCAATTACCTAAGTTAACAACTATGTGTTATAAGGGTTATAAGTACTAAAGAGATGATTTTTATTTTGTCATCGTGGTCAAAAGATTTAGAAACCTCAGATAAGCCGGGCTTCAAGTACAGATGTTCCTGTGATAATAGCTTTTTGAAAAACAACAACAACAACAGCAACAACAACTGGCTTGTTTTGTGTTAGGCACCATACTGAAGCTTTTATAACCATTTTCCTATTTTCTTACTTCATCTTCCAGCCAGTTTTATGGGGAGGTAGTACTAGCCCATCCTGATAGACATGGAGAGTAGAGTTCAAGAAGTGTGAAGTGGTTTCCTCAGCAAATAACCTGCTGAACGTGTGGAGAAAGGGTCAGCATTTTGACCCTGGAATTTCAAGTAACTATGATGAGCTAAGGTCTTGAGGAGAATATTGAGGGGACAGGCATGGCGCTGGCTCTTAGAAACCCACAACTTCATGCCCAGATAGTTCCTGCCGTGCAGGGCCGTGTTCTGTGAGAGAGGGGCAGGAAATTACCGGCTGAGAGGTAAGGAAATCTCTTCTTTAGGACAGCCGTGCAGAGCTCTTCTGGGGCACTTGGGAAGGAGCCCTGCCAACCTCTCTTGCTGGCACAGTAGCTATTGCACCTCCCTGAGCTTCTGCCTGCTCATCTGTGAATCAAGGGTAACAACACCTGCTTATCAGAGGTTGAAGTCAAGCGGTGAGTGTTGTTATCTTGCAGTCACTCAGTCGTGTCCAACTCTTTGTGACCCCATGGACTGCAGCACACCGACATCTCCTGGACTTTATTCAAACTCATGTCCATTGAGTCGGTGATGCCATCCAACTATCTCATCCTTTGTCGTCCCCTTCTCCTGCCCTGAATCTTTCCCAGCATCAGGGTCTTTTCCAGTGAGTCAGCTCTTTGCATCAGGTGGCCAATGCATTGTAGTTTCAGCTTCAACATCAGTCCTTCCAGTGAATATTCAGGACTGATTTCTTTAGGATTGACTGGTTTGATCTCCTTGCAGTCTCCTAGGCAAGACTCTCAAGAGTCTTCTCTAACACCACAGTTCAAAAGCATCAGCTCTTTGGTGATTAGCCTTCTTTATGGTCCAACTCTCACATCATATATACTGGAAAGACCATAGCTTTGACTAGACGTTTGTCAGCAAAGTAATGTCTCTGCTTTTTAATATGCTATCTATGTTTGTCATAGCTTTTCTTCCAAGAAGCAAGTGTTCTTTAATTTCATGGCTGCAGTCACCATCCACAGTGACTTTGGAGCCCAGGAAAATAAAGTCTGTCACAGTTTCCTCATCTATTTGCCATGAAGTGATGGGACCAGATGCCATGATCTTAGTTTTCTGAATGTTGAGTTTTAAGCCAGCCTTTTCACTCTCCTCTTTCACCTTTATCAAGAGGCTGTTTAGTCCCTCTTTGCTTTTTGTCTTGGGCTTCTTTTGCGGCTCAGCTAGTAAAGAATCTGCCTGCAATGCGGGAGACCTGGGTTCGATCCCTGGGTTGAGACGTTCTCCTGAAGAAGGGAACGGCTTCGCACTCCAGTATTCTGGCCTGGAGAATCCCACGGACTGTATAGTTCAAAGAATCAGACACGACTGAGTGACTTTCCCTTTCACTGTTGCTTTCTGCCATCAGAGTGGTGTCATCTGCATATCTGAGGTTATTGCTATTTCTCCCAGCAATCTTGATTCCAGCTTTTGCTTCATCTAGCCTGACATTTCACATGATTTATTTCTGACATTCGCATGATGACATTTCTGCATACAAGTCAAATAAGCAGGGTAAACAATATACAGCCTTGATATATTCCTTTCCCAATTTTGATCCAGTGCCTCGTTCCACATCCGTTTCTGATTGTTGCTTCTTGACCTGCATACAGGTTTCTCAGGAGGCAGGTAAGGTGGTCTAATATTCTCATCTCTTTAAGAATTTTCCACAGTTTTTTGTGATCCTCATAGTCAGAGGCTTTAGTGTAGTCAATAAAGCAGAAGTAGATGTTTTTTTGGAATTGTCTTGCTTTTTCTGTGGTCCAGCAGATGTTGGCAATTTGATTTCTGGTTCCTCTGGTTTTTCTAAATCCAGCTTGTACATCTGAAAGTTCTCAGTTCATGTACTGTTGAAACTTAACTTGAAGGATTTTGAGCATTACCTTGCTAGCATGTGAAATGAGTGCAATTGTACAGTAGTTTGAGCATTCTTTGGCATTGCCCTTCTTTGGGATTGGGATGAAAACTGACCTTTTCCAATCCTTTGGCCACTGCTGAGTTTTCCAAATTTGCTGATATAGTTACAGCATCGTTTTTTAGGATTTGAAATAGCTCAGCTGGAATTGCATCACTTCCACTAGCTTTAATCCGTATTGATGCTTCCCTGGTGGCTCAGATGGTAAAGTGTCTGTCTACAATGCGGGAGACCTGGGTTCCATCCCTGGGTTGGGAAGATCCTCTGGAGAAGGAAATGGAAATCCACTCCAGTACTATTACCTGTAAAATCCCATGGACAGAGGAGCCTGGTAGGCTACAGTCCATGGAGTCACAAAGAGTCGGACATGACTGAGCGACTTCACTTCACTTCACTAGGGCCCATTTAACTTGACACTCCAGGTTGACTGGCTATAAGTGAGTGATTGCACCATCGTGGTTATCTGGGTCATTAGATCTTTTTTGAATGGCTCTTTTGTGTATTCTTGCCTCCTCTTCTTAATATCTTCTGCTTCTGTTAGGTCCCTACCATTTCTGTCCGTTATTGTGCCCATCTTTGCATGAAATGTTCCCTTGGTATCTCTAAGTTTCTTGATGAGATCTCTAGTCTTTCCCATTCTCTCCTTTTCCTCTATTTCTTTACATTGTTCTCTTAGGAAGGCTTTCTTATCTCTCCTTGCCATTCTGTGGAACTCTGCTTTCAGGTGGTATATTTTTCCTTTTCACCTTTGTCCTTCACGTCTCTTCTTTTCTCAGCTATTTGTAAGGGCTCCCCAGACAGCCATTTTCCCTTTTTGCATTTCTTTTTCTTGAGGATGATTTTGATCACCACCTCCTGTACAGTGTTACGAACCTTCATCCATAGTTTATGGGTACTCTGTTTACCAGACTGATACATGTTTATGTATCAGTGTTGAGTGATCATGGACCCAAATCATTTAAGACATGTGGTAGGCATACAGCAAACTGTACGCACTCTGAGTGAGTGCAGATGCATATGGCAGGACAGACGTGGGAGGGTAGGGCAGCAGAAAGAAGGTGCTTGGAGGAGGCGGCCGTCATCTCCCCCAGCAATTGCATGGCTGCCGTGTGGGCAGTGGGACTTATGAAGCATAGTGGCTGTCCACATGGGCTCTGAGCTCAGACTGTATGTTCTAGTAGTTCCCCTACCTCATGCTGGCCCTGTGACCTTGGGGGAGTTTGTGAAACCTTCCTAAGCCTCAGTTTCTTCATCTGTAAAATGCCTATGCTGCTGCTACTGCTAAGTCGCTTCAGTCGTGTCCGACTCTGTGCGACCCCATAGATGGCAGCCCACTAGGCTCCCCTGTCCCTGGGATTCTCAAGGCAAGAACACTGGAGTGGGTTGCCATTTCCTTCTCCAGTGCGTGAAAGTGAAGTCGCTCAGTCGTATCCAACCCTCAGCAACCCCATGGACTGTAGCCTACCAGGCTTCTCCGTCCATGGGATTTTCCAGGCAGGAGTACTGGAGTGGGGTGCCATTGCCTTCTACAAAATGCCTATAATAAGAAGTTATTTAACTCATAGGATTATCATGGGATGTAAAAGAGAACCCATGTATATGCCGAGTTCACTGTCAACATAGGGGAGGCAATGAGTCAACCTTGGCCATCACCATCTGTCCTTCTAAGAATCAGAAGCCCAGTGGGGCCAAAGGGAGGATCCCAGCAGAATTCGCACAAGAGTCCTGAGGCATGTGCCAGGACAGTTCTATCAAAGCCTGACACCAGGTGACAAAATAGCTTCCCCAAGCTTGAAGGAACCTCTCCTCCTTGGGCTCAGCCCCCTGCTTCATAAAGATGTTTCATTCAAACCCAGTCATGAATGACTCACTTCAGGACCCACTGGTTGCCTAGCAGGTTTGGGAGCAGGGGTCTAGGGAGACCTGGAGGCTGAAGATCTGTTTTGACTTGATGATTACTGATCCTTCCCAAATTTCACACAACCTTAGGCTGAGATTTCTGTCACATGATTAATGCCAGAATGAAAGCTTCCTCCAGGCTTCTCTTTACTTTTCATTGATGCCCAGTGACAGTCTCACTGGCTGATGCTGGAGTGTGAATCCATGAAAACCATCAGTTACACAGGGCTAAAAGGTTCTTCAGCCAAATGGACGCAGGAGAAAGAGCTTCAGGGAGGATGAAAGAGCATCAAAGAGTATGGCCACTTGCCCTCCCATCCTGACCCTGTCTCAGGTGTCGTCCCCGTTCTCTGGGACCCAGTTCAGCCATCTATAAATGATATTTTGAAGGTTTTATGTACTTCCAAATGGTAATACTTCTAATATACTGATTTTAAAACCTAACCAAGTGATATGTTAGTTGGGAATGTATTTCAAGACAGAACTACATATATTAAACCAATTATTTTGAAACCAGTGCTTTGAAACTCAAACGGGTAAATCTCTGTTAATTAACTCACCCATTCATTCACTTAACTGGTGTACACCGAATGCCTACTCTGTACGAGGCACTTTGCGCTGGAGAAAGATTGGACAATAGTAGTAAATAATACAAATGTAGTAGTAAATGATACAAACATGGTCTTCGCCAATGCAGAGCTCATTTCCAGTTGGGAGAGATAACAGTCATCAGTTCAGTTCAGTTGCTCAGTCGTGTCCGACTCTGCGACCTTGTGAACCACAGCACACCAGGCTTCCCTGTCCATCACCAGCTCCTGGAGTTTACCCAAACTAGTGTCCATTGAGTCGGTGATGCCATCCAGCCATCTCATCCTCTGTCATCCCCTTCTCTTCCTGCCCCCAGTCCCTCCCAGCATCAGGGTCTTTTCCAATGAGTCAACTCTTTGCATGAGGTGGCCAAAGTACTGGAGTTTCAGCTTCAACATCAGTCCTTCCAATGAATACCCAGGACTGATCTCCTTTAGGATGGACTGGTTGGATCTCCTTGCAGTCCAAGGGACTCTCAAGAGTCTTCTCCAACACTACAGTTCAAAAGTATAAATTCTTCAGCATTCAGCTTTCTTTATAATCCAACTCTCACATCCATACATGACCACTGGAAAAACCATGGCCTTGACTATACAGACCTTTGTTGACAAAGTAATGTCTCTGCTTTTTAATATGCTGTCTAAATAGGTTGGTCATAACGTTCCTCCCAATCATTGCAAATACGAGCAGTGTTACAAGAACTAGGACTCTATATGATAAAATGAGAATACACAGAAAAAATACCTAGTCCAGTGGAAGAAAGACTTAACGGTTAACATATGTTTGAGTTAAAGGAACAATACATTATTTACAACCATAAATTACATATATTGATTGCCTCCTTGTATGGAGAATGATTCATGAGTTGGGAAATGCAAACTCAAGTCAAATTCTTCCACTTCCCTGCTAAGTAACTTTTATCTGAATCTGTTATGATGATTTTATTAAAAACAAAAAGGAAGGCCTAGTTAGAGTGGAAAAAGCTATATTAAGTATAAGGAAAATAGTATTACAGAGTTGAAATGTCATGTGCTGCCCGGCAGTGCCCCGATAGGATACAGTCACAAAGCCTCTTTGGTTTTGTCTTCTAACCCCTTTGTACTTATTGAATAATATTATGGTATTAGTTTCTTCTCTGCCCCTGTAGAAATACACAGTGGCTTTTCTGGTGACCATTAGGTAATTAAAGGCCGAAACTGACTT
Source organism: Neotragus moschatus (assembly GCA_006410615.1). NCBI lineage: Eukaryota > Metazoa > Chordata > Mammalia > Artiodactyla > Bovidae > Neotragus > Neotragus moschatus. The sequence goes on along the minus strand of SJYA01003711.1, from coordinate 32,013 downwards.
AATGTAACAAAAGACTGTCTCAGTTCCGGGCTATCCAGTGGCTTGTAATAACCTGCTCTTCAGTCTCCACTAAAAGGAGAGTCTCTGCGGTTCCCCCGATTAGCGCTGAAGTTATCTTGGCAGCTGAAGATGGTCTGTGACGCTTGCTTGCTTTCTCTTTCTCATTTGCCTCCTCTCCAGCTTTTATCTGTTGTTCCCAGCCTCTCTGGGGCTGGAGTGTGCGTGAGGAGGGGGGAAACACAGAAAGGTCAGGGAAGGTCTAGCTTGATTGGCATCGTCATGGCATGACCTAGCTTCAGTGATCCAGGTGGAGTTGAGCTAGCTCGCTGCGTGAGTGCGTGTTCATGACCTTCTCGGAGCTGCTCCCACTCCTAACCATCCTTCTCTGAGGCCCTTTCGTGTGGTTGGCGGCATCCCTGTTTCCCGTGTTGGTCCGCTTATTCCATCACTCTCACGATTTCTCCAGCTTCCTTCTGGTTAGATGCCTTCACCATTCCAGGCAGCCCTGTTCCTCAGATCTTCAGACAGGTGTGGTGCCTAACACTCATATGGCACTTAAACAGTGTGCTGTTTTACCCACTTTTACAGTGTGTATTATTACATGATTGTCATCCCTGTTTTACAGGTAAAGAAACTAAGCCTTAGAAATCTTGAGGAAGGTGTCCAGGGTCTCATAGCTGGAATGTGGAGGGGCCATGATTTGAGCTCACACAGCCATTCTTAGGGTCCTTCTTTGAACAGCTATTTTGTTCTTCATCCTCATGCTGGTTTTCTTTGGCGCATCGTCCTGGGCCACGGAAAAACTGTAATTGAACAGATGTGTGCACCCCAGTGTTCATAGCAGCACTGTTTATAATAGCTAAGATGTGAAAGGGACCCAAGTGTCCCTAAGAGATGAGTGGATAGAGAAGGTGTGGTGCACACACACAGTGGAGTATCACTCGAAAAAGGGATGAGACGGCGCCATTTGCAGCAATGTGGGTGGACCTAGAGACTGTCATGCTAAATGACGTAAGTCGGACCAAGACAGATACTGTGTGATATCAGTTGAATGTGAAATCTAAAAAACTGCCACTAAGGAACTTATGGAACATAAAAAGACGAACAGACACAGAAAGCAAACTTATGCTTACCAAACGGTGGGGGAGGGATGAATAGGAGTTTGGAATTAACAGATACACGTTACTGTATATAAAATAGATAGACAACAAGGACTGACTGTATACTAGAGGGAACTATATTCAAATCTTGTCATAACCTATAATAGAGAATCTGAAAAAGAATATATATAAATACAAATGTATATATAAATGTTATATATAGTTAAATGTATGTAATTTTATATTTACATATGTATAAATATAACACACACACACATACATGTAACTAAATCATTTTGCTGTACACTTGAAAGTAAGACAGTATTGTAAATCAGATATACTTCAGTTTTTTAAAAATGTAAAAAAAGTCATTTGTCATTCCCCTGATGGAACTGAGGAGTTAGATGGTTCGCTCACTGGTATCTAGCGACCCACTGTCCACATGAGCTACTGGAGTGCTCTGTGTTAAACTCATTTTGATGTCTGATAGGTGTCTCTTTGGGGTCTCAACTAGATTCTCTGTTTCTCATCCAGCTGCAGAGTTAAATTATGCACTGTCTTTGAACCTCTTGTTTTCTCATCTGTAACATAGTGACGATAACTCTTCCGCGTATTATACATGGTTTCTGTAGAGATCAACTCATGAATCTGGAATTGCTCAGATAAATCAAAAATCTCTAAAAGCAGTGTGAGCGCTGTTTGGAGAGCTGCAGCTGTTACCTCTGCCCTTCTCTCTCTCTGGGGATTTTCTTGTCTTCCTTTTCTGGGACTTTCCTCTACCATCTCTCCATAGCTGAGTCTAATGTGGTCTGTGGGTGTCAGTTTAGAAGGGTCTTGTTCCATGCACATTTCTTCAGCTTTTAACTCCCAGTCATTTGCTATACCTGTTGTAAAGTTTAATTCTGCCTACTTTTACAACAGTTGTTTTATATACTTTTCCCAGGACAAACTAAGAAAACGCTCATCATCTTGACCATCACCATCCTCAGTTTCAACCTGATAGCTACCTACTTTGTGCCAGACACATTAAGAGATTATTTTGGAGACTTAAGATATTTTGGCAAAATCTGTATATGCAAACCAATCACATAGATGAGGTCACTGAGAATTGCTGAGGTTAAGAGATCTTCCAAAGCAACACAACTGGAAAGATATGTAACCGAGTCATCAGCACTTTTCTATTCCAAGTCCAGTGATCTTCAATTTTCATTATATTTAAGAGCAACATCAAACCATAGCCACCATCGCCATCATCATTACCTCTCAGAACAACTTTGTCCCCTCTTCAAAGCTCAAAACCGGCACAGGCTGAGTTTGTTGAGTAACGTGCACAGAGTATTTATAAAGTTGAGTTAACAATGTTGCATTCCATGTACTAAAAAAAATACTGAGTGTGTACTACATTTTAGCACCTTAAGCAGCAGTGATATGACAGTTAACAAAATAGACAATATCTTTTAATTTATTTAGCTAACATTTGGAGTGGTTAAGAGGGGACCGGGCTTCCCAGATGGTACTAGTGGTAAAGAATCTGACTGAAAGTGCAGGAGACACAGGAGATGTGGGTTTGATTCCTGGGTCAGGAAGATCCCCTGGAGAAGGAAATGGCACCCCATTCTAGTATTCTTGCCTTGAAAATTCCCAGGGCAGAGGAGCCTGGCGGACTACAGTCCATGGGGCCTCAGAGAGTCAGAGATGACTAAGCAACTAAGCAGCAACAAGTGGGAACAAATAAGAAAATAAATATATATATTTATATTATATTTATATAACACATTGGCAGCAGTGGAATGTTTGATAAAGAAAAGTAAAACTGAGCAACGCAATCGAACATGAGCATACGAAGAAGCACCTGGTTTTTTTTTTTTTTTTTTTAAACTCTGTTTAGGCATCTTGCTTCCCTGGTAGCTCAACTGGTAAAGAATCCACCTGCAATGCAGGAGGTCCTGGCTTGATTCCTGGGACATGAGGATTCCCTGGAGAAGGGATCGGGTACCTACTCCAGTATTCTTGGTCTTCCCTGGTAGCTCAGATGGTAAAGAATCCTCTTGCAATATGGGAGACCTGGGTTCGATCCCTGGGTTGGGAAGATCCCCTGGAAGACGGCACGGCAACCCACTCCATTCTTCTTGCCTGGAGAATCCCCATGGACAAAGGAGCCTGGCAGGCTGCAGTCCATGGAGTCACAAAGAGTTGAACACGACTGAGTGACTAAGCATGGCAGAGGCATCTCAGTCACTTTCCAGCAGCCTTCTTAGGAAGATTCACCGATATTGTGCCATTTGTACAGATGGGGAAAGCTCCAGGTGGTTTACTTGCTACCACTTCTGTGTCGCCATGGCCACCTCCCTTTGACAGGACTCCCTACAGAAACGTGGACTCATAGTGGTGTGGTTTTCATGGTGCTACTGAAACTTGAAAGACTTTTAGACGTGATGGCTTAGAGGATTACTGAGCATATATTCACTTTCAATCTACCACTGTGAGTCAGGAACAGTTTCCTGTCCTATTGAAGCTGAGCTTGCCCGTCTGACTTACTTGACCAGTGAGATGTTAGCAGGTGTGACACGCAAAAAGCCTGAAATATGCTTGCACAGAGGAGCTTCTTTCTTGTGCTTTCCTCAGTGTCCCCATTTAGCTTGCTGGTCCGAAGAGGATACAAAACCTGAGAAGCAGACCCGGACTCAACCTGTTGTTTTGCAGCCAAGCGAACCTAAGCCTGGATAATCTGACCCTCATTTGACAGTGAAAGTCACTCATTCGCGTCCGACTTTTTGCAACCCCATGGCCTGTAGCCCGCCAGGCTCCCCTGTTCATGGAACTCTCCAGGCAAGAATACTGGAGTGGGTAACCATTCCCTTCTCCAGGGGATCTTCCCAACCCAGGGATCAAACCTGGGTCTCCTGCAGTGGAAGCAGATCTTGACTGTCTGAGTCACCAGGGCTCCTTTGACCCACAGGCACACGAATAAGTACAATCTTGAATGAAAAAAAAAACAAACAAAACAAAACTTGGAGTGGTTCTTAATGGCAGTAAGTGGCTAATGCTAGAATCGAGTATTAAACCTCAGCTTGCCCTTTCTTTCCTTGACTTTTAGACTCTCAATTCCTTCATCTGTAAAATGGCAGCAAAAAAACAAATTTCGTGGGGTCGCCTTGAGAAGTAGATCAGATGATACATGTGAAGCATCTGACGTGATAGATGGTTGACAGGACTTTCCTCAGTGTTCCGAAGCTTCGAGTGTGCTTCCTGGTTGCCTTCTGGAAACACTCAGGCAGGCTCAGCTCCCTGACGTGGCTCTGGCCAGGGTTTCTGACTGCTTTGGCCTGTTCCTGCTGATTCCGTCAGTCTTCATTCCTCTACCTCCCTCGTGACTCCAACACGTCTTCCTTTTCGCTTGAGAAATTTCAGTAAGTGTGTAGCGCTAGTTGGATAGACCATGCTGGCACTGGAGCCTCCACTGTGTGTTTATAATCATGCTGCATTATCTTAATTACGATGATGCAAGGGGGGGAGTATGGGGGATTTAGAAAGAAAACTGTTCAGAAAAGTACTTCGTGAGAAATAACCCACAGTTAGTGGACGACAGGCCTGCAATTGTGGTTCTAACTGAAAGTGGCACTGTTAATGTTAATACTTATTCTATATAATAAAAAAGGAGGCACTTTTTGCAGTTACCCAGTTCCACATGAAATTAACATCCCGTAACATTTCCCATAAATGGCTGGTTTGCACACATCAGTGGAAACAATTAGCTTGGAAGTGAATGAGGGCTGTGACTGGAGGGTAAGGTAGGGAGGGTCAGGCACATTCAGAAAGACAAGAGTGAGAAAAGGGATCCAGACTTTGCTGAGGATGGGGAAACAGTGGAGCTCAGAGTGGGCAGCATCCGTGATATCTAGGAAGAGCAGTGAGACTTGAAGAACTGGACTGACCTGTGAGCCAGAGCCACAGAGACACTCATGATAAGTTCACTGAGCAGGTGAGTATGAATGTTTGTATGAGCTGTGTTTACTTAAGTTTCAAGTTCAGCCATCTGCAAACCCTTCTGCTCGTGAAGCCGGGGCCCTCCTTGGCTGTCTGCCTGCACCCTCTAGTCCTGCCCAAATCCCAGAGTCCGGGTCATGGTCCTTCCCAACAGTTTTTGCCCTGCTGTTGCTGCTCCCTTGGGTGATGGTGAGATGAAATTTTTTCATGCCATGACATTTTTTTTTCCCATTTATGTAACATATGTTTTGGAGAAGGCAGTGGCAACCCACCCCAGTACTCTTGCCTGGAAACTCCCATGGATGGAGGAGCCTGGTAGGCTGCAGTCCATGGAGTCGTGAAGAGTCAGACACCACTGAGTGACTTCACTTTCACTTTTCACTTTCATGCATTGCAGAAGGAAATGGCAACCCACTCCAGTGTTCTTGCCTGGAGAATCCCAGGGGCGGCGGAGCCTGGTGGGCTGCCATCTATGGGGTCGTACAGAGTCGGACACGACTGAAGCGACTTAGCAGCAGCAGCAGCAGCAACATACATTTTAATTTAGTTCTGTAGACAAGCTGATCTTGTTAAGAAAAGCATCAGTGACAAGTCATCCTTTTATAATTGAAAAGGGGAGTATGTAGGCAAACTTTGACCCTACCAGGATGCAGTTAGCCCTGAAACCATAGAATTATGTATCATTCCCAAGGAGAACAGCTAGGATGCAGCAAGACTTCTCTCATAGCCTCCAGCTTAGATTTAAGTCCAATCACTCCTATCCATTTCTTTGCCCCAAATATCTGTGTTTTCAAGTATAAATCTTGTTTTCTATTTCCTTCGACATTGTCTAGTTGAGATCTGTATTTTCCTTTGTCTGGACTTACAGAGACTTCTCAAATAAGTGTATCGATGCTAGAATTGAACTTGGGGTAGTATCTTGACGCCATCAGTGTCACGTATTGGGATCCTGAACACAATTTGAATTCTAAGCTTAATCTTTTCTTCTACAAAAAAGCAATTTATCAAAGAGCTTACTCCATGTGTTTGTTGTGAGTATTAAATTGGAAAATTTAAATAAAACGCTTTGCACAGTTACCGGCACATGCTGCGTGGCTCGATACATTTCAGCTCTTTTCATCAGCAGTGTCATTATGTATTATTTTCCCTAGGAACCCTCTTCCACACTGACAGTCACATTGATCTTTCTTCAGCATTCCTCTGATGGTGCCACTCTTCTGATCAAAATCCATATGTACATGTGATCTTCCCTACTGTGTAGACTGAAGTTCAAGTGCTTAACTTGGTATTCAAGCCTCTTGTCCCTTCCTGATGTGGTCACTGCATCTTCCTCACCTTATCTGTAGCAGCGTCCCTCTAGGGTCACTGAACTCTAGCCATACTAAGTGACCCATCGTGTTTTGACATGAAGATGCTCTTTGTATATGCCACCTGGGAAAACCCTCTCATCCTTCTTTGATATACCATACCCAGCATCCAAGTATAGCTTCAGTCCCTGTGCTTTCCAGGGGAGGGCTAAAATCATCAAAGAGGTAGCTGTCTCTCTCTGTTTGGCCTTCTAGGTGTGAACTCCACATCCTCCTCTTAATATTATTTTTTTTTTGCTTGAATCAGCAGTTAGTTGAATAATTCGTTTTGATGCCCAATCCAGCTTAGTCCAGCTTTAATTTAACAACATCTTGGTGTAATTTATTGCATTGTAAGGTCTTTGGGAAGGGTCTGTAAAATGTTACCTCGATGATCTGCTTCAAGTTTGCTCCTAACTTGTATCCGTGAACCTTTGGTCATTCTAGTCTGTAATTGCTAGAGATGTGTATGTCTTTCTTCTACCTTCTTCCTTTGTGATCAGTTTGGGGAAGACTCTTGAGACCCTTGGACTGAAAGGAGATCAAATCTGTCAATCCTGAAGGAAATCAGTCCTGAATATTCATTGGAAGGACTGATGCTGAAGCTGAAACTCCAGTACTTTGGCCACCTGATGCGAAGAAATGACTCCTTGAAAAAGACCCTGATGCTGGGAAAGATTGAAGGTGGGAGGAGAAGGGGACAACAGAGGATGAGATGGTTGGATGGTATCACTGACTCAGTGGGCATGAGTTTGAGCAAGGTCCAGGAGTTGGAGATGAACAGGGAAGCCTGGCGTCCTGCAGTCCATGGGGTCACAAAGAGTCGGACACGACTGAGCGACTGGACTGACTGACTGACAGCTCAGGAGGTAGATGGTCCGGCCATAGAAAGAGGCAGGTGGGAGTCTGCGGTCTTCCCTCTCGTCAATGTCTGTCTTTCTCAGGCACCGTGAATTTATTACACACCAGTGGAGACTTGCCAGTTTACTGCCCAGCTGATGACTTGCTGTATTGTATCTCCAGTTTCTTCTACTTAGAACCAGATAATGGACCAATTGTTTCTGAGCCCAGATGCATGGACAAGAGGGTTTGTATCTGTGTATCAGAGGGCTGAAAAAAGGAAATTAGGAATGACACCTTCCTCATCTCCTAAGTATAAGTACAAGGCAAATTTCTTTGGGTTTCTACTGAGGATAAGATAATTCAAATTATGATTGGTTTCTTCCTCTGGAATTATTGAAAGGGACTTAGAATTAAAATGAGAACCTTAAGTTGTAAATTCACTGAATAATGGATTTTTAGGTTATCGTTGGTGTGCCTGTCTTTTAGTTCACCTTTCATTTTTAATACTTGAAGAAGTAGTGACACATATCTGGACATACTTTAGGTTATTACAACTCAAGAAGGGGACTGCTAGCATCTAATTCGCAATGGCCAAGTATGCTATTAAATATCCTACAACATACATACGACAAAATATGGTTCCCACAACAAAGAGTTATCCAGCTCCAAATGTCGGTAATGCTAGGATTGAGAAACCTGTCTTAAGAACCTTAAGTGCCTGAGAGTCAGTTTTTCCGTCTGTAAATTAGAGAGTTGAGTAGAGTTTACTTCACAGCATCACTGAGATTTACATGAACTTACATCTGCAAAGTTCTTTAGCAGATACCTGGCCCAGCGTAAGCACCAAAGATACAAACAAACAAAAAAGCCCTTGTGGTTATTACACATATAGTGCATGTATCGTGGTGCATGGGGGCATGGTTACAGTAATAAGAATGGTAAACATTGATATTATAAGTACTAGTAATATTACAGCCCTTCATGTAGTCAAAGGCAGCTTGCTTAACTTATTTATCGTGTCTCATTGTTCCATATGATTCCATTGCAAGCTTTCGTATTAGTCTAGCTTCTCATATCTGTATCTGTGCTACTTTGCTAATTCTATCCTTGATGTAACATTCAGATCTCAGTACGGTTCTCCAGGTGGGGTCTGGGCAATGCACAATAGAGACTGCTCTTCTTCTCTCAGTGGTCGCCTTACCGTTAACTTACATTGAAATCTGATGCCCAAACTATTGAATGGAAGTGACAAGAGAGGGAGAAAGGACACCAAGCTGAAAGTGTGTTTATAAAATGTGTGCTATTGGTGCAGACTCCGGGAAACCTCCTTGGACACCCACGTCTTTCTGAAATTTTGATGTATTTGGCTGCACCCAGTCCTGTTGCGGCAGGGGGGATCTTCAGTCTTCTCTGTAGCACATGGAACCTTTACCTGTGGCATGCGGGATTATAACCCAGGCCCCCTGCACTGGGAGCGTGGAATCTCAGCCACTAGAGCATCAGGGAGGTCCCTGGACACCCACATCTAATCCAGGCATGCAAGGTCCACATTCTCGAGATTTAAATCAGGATGTGACTGATAGGAGCTGAACAGTGAAGGAGAGGCCGACTCAGGGGAGAAATAGCAAGTGTTGTCTGTAACCCTGCAGTGCCCCTTATCCGAACGGTGACTGGGGTGTGAGCCCCTCCCAGGGTGGCCAGGATCTCCAGGGTTGCGACCGGGCGAGCTGAGTTGGGGAGTTCTGCCACTGCCTTTCTGCCTCTTTCTTTTGCCACATTTCTCTACTTCATTGTGCACATCTAGCAAAATGAGAGTGTCCCTCAAGACCCACCCGCCCGTGCACACAGGCTCCCTGTACAAATGGCTCCCTAGGATGGATCTCTACTATTTCACCAAAAAACATCAGAGAAGGAATTTGTTCTGCTCCACTAAAGACATGATTTCCAGCTCTCTCTCCTGCCTTGGCTCAGTATTTTCGGCTGCTCCCTGGGAAAAGGATAGAAAGAAAAAGAGGCATCCATAATACTTAGCTAAGCCAGTTTAACCAGGACTAAATAAGAAAGGGGAAGATAATTCAGGATTATCTAGCTGTGGAATAAAAATAGTTCCTACGATGCATATGCGAGCCTCTACAGCTCTCCAGAGGTGCCTGGGCCAGCCCCATCACTCCACAGACGATTCATTCTCTGCTTTTCCCACATCCGTCTTGTGTTCCTCTCTTCATTTGCAGCAGCAGTTAAGGTCAGAGTTAGGCCAGCTTGGACTCCAGGTCAGCCTCTGCTCCATATGGAAAGACTAGTATCACCTACTTTCCAGGCTGGTGGTGAGTGGCATAGAGTAAACACTCAACAAGCCAACAAGTATGAGTTTATGGTATAACTAGTGTGCTTATTTAAATATTTCTTATAGATACCCTCATCTCTATTTACTACATGAAAAAATAACCAAGGTTCAGTGCATGGCCGTCGTGCTCAAGGATGAGCAGATGTTAAGAGGTTCAGGGTTTGAACCTCAGTTTGATGATAAAATCATTTTACATCATGTTTTTACCATGTGGTCTTGTGTTACTTCTTTGTATGTGTACTGTTTCCAGTGAATCCCACAGGAAGTTTTATTTTCTGAGGCTCAGAAAGGCCTGTTGAGGTGTTCAAAGTCACGTGGCAGCTGGGCTGGAGGTGAAGATCTGGCCTTCTTCCTCTAGATCTGCTGAGTTTTCCATTCAGGAGCCCCTGCTACCCTCTCCCACCAGGGTTGCTTTCTAGTCTGCTGGCATTTTTGTTTGGTGGTGGCATATAGTCAAGCAGAATAAAGCAGGCCTGCTCTAACTGTCATGTAGAAATGGGAAGCTGAAATTATAAGTCATTAAATGGAAAATCAGGAGCCTTATAGTAACGCCGACTCAGCTTCAATCCATTATTGTCTATATATTTAGCCAGTCTATTTTTAAGAGTTTAATATTGAGAAATAGGACATATTTATAATGCAGATATATTCTTTTCCCTCCAAAACCCCTCCGTTTGCTACAGTAGACTTACATGTGTTTAAATTTATAACCACCTTTTTGTACTGGGAAAATTTGTCCTTCAAGGAACTTGAGTGGAAAATCTGCCAGTTGAAGAGGTAAGAGCCACCCAGGCTCCATCGTCCGCTCTCCCACACCAACGTGGGCCAGTAATGCACCGATGTCCGCAGATGTGTTTTCCATGCCCCTCATTTGATTCCTAGTCAGTCCTGGGTGTTCATTGGAAGGACTGATGTTGAAGCTGAAACTCCAATATTTTGACCACCTGATGCTAAGAGCTGACTCATTTGAAAAGACCCTGATGTTGGGAAAGATTGAGGGCAGGAGCAGAAGGGGACGACCAAGGATAAGATGGCTGGATGACATCACTGACTTGATGGACATGGGTTTGGGTGGACTCCGGGAGTTGGTGATGGACAGGGAGGCCTGGCGTGCTGCGGTTCATGGGATTGCAAACAATCAGACACGACTGAGCGACTGAACGGACTGAACTGAGTATACACCATGATATGGTTTTTCTATTCATTAAGCAAGCATAGCCCAACCCTGAAAGCTCTGAATGAATGTGTTATCACCCATATCGCCACTGGAGAGAGACACCTCAGTTTCAGGTGGTGATTATTTCTGGTATTATTCTCACTATCGTTAATATGGTCTAAAGGGAAGCTGACTGATAAGGGATTCCTTTCATCTGCTCCAGTGTGAAAGTCAGTTCACTAAATCATGTTTATTGGTCCCATTCCAAAACAAGCCATGGTGTGGTATGTGAAGCTGTTTGCCCAGCTCTGCTATTTATAGGCTATCTGACCCTTGGAAATTAATTAACCTTGTTGTGCGTCCCTTACCCACTTGTAAGATGGAAATGTATCTGTCAGTCATTGCCACAATAAAGCTACATAAAAAACAACTGTGAAACCTCAGTGGCATCCAGTAAGAAACAGTGATTTGCCAAGTGTCTGTGGATTAGATGGAGTGTTTTGTTCATCGCGGACGGATGGCTTAGCATCTACAGATTGGCTGGTGTCAATGACCTGGGCTATAGGAGTAGAGTGAGTCCACTCCATGGTAAAAAGCTATGAATCTACTCTATGTCCACCACCTTTCTTGAACCAGTAGGCTCCCTGGGACACATCCTCCTCATGAAGGTGGCAGGTATAAAAGTGTGAGCCTACATATGTGATGCCTCTTGAAGCCTGTGTTCATAACTGGTGCACACTGACTGCTGCTGACATACTCTCAGACAAAACAAGTCACATAACCGATTGCAAATCAAAGGACAGTGAAGTATACTCCATCCACGATGAAGTTATAACAGTAGGTGGGTGCAAGGAGTGGTGAAGTTCCATTTACCATAATCATTATGAGAATTATATCCAACCATGGCTTGTTTGCTTTCAAATAGTACCTGGTGCATTATCAACACTCCAGAATGGTAACTGTCATTGTTCTTTTGATTATGTGACTAATGAGATTTCTTGGCAACTTATGATGCTGCATTTAGGTGACTCTCAGTAATGGATCAACCAGAAACATCCAAGCTAACTCTCTGGGGAAAAACTAAAACCAGGAAGCGGTAAAATTTGGGGGAAGGAAGGGAATAGGGGTAAGAGAGTGGGATTCTCCCTTCCATGCCAACCAGCTGCCAGAAAGACAACATCCTCATGTCTTTGGCTCAGCATCCTCTGCTCTGGGCTAAAAATGATGGACCTAGAGTTTCGTGAGCAACAGATGTGTGTCTCTCTCTTTCTCTCTCTTCATATGCACATACACAAAATCCCATGTTTGCCACAGTGTGCCTTACATTCAGGATACTGTAAGTCAAAGCACAGAGCTGATGAGCATGAAAGGGGAAGATGTAAGAATAGACAGAGGACTATGAGCAGAGGCTTGATTTCCAGGCTTAATGGAAATAACAGCCACACACAGGCCCTGGATTATGGCTGGGAAAGTCTCAGGTGTAGCCATGGGGTTTGGCTGACACTGGGCGCAAGCCCTGGGAGTAGCTAAAAGTCAGAGATGAAGGTCAGATTTATACATGAGAGCTCAGTAGGGTGTTAACATCCACCGTTCTTTGTCGCAGGTAATGAGTTACCCAATAGGGAAATGGAGAACCTAGTCTGTGTTAAGTTTGGACCCAGTGCAAGGCCTTCTATAAGCTTATCTCACTTAAGCTGACTAACAAGAATGATAATAAAGGCTATACTTTGTTGAGTGCTTAATCCATTTTGCATACTGTGCTAAACACTTTACTATATTACTGCTTTGAATCTTAACCAAAATAAGTAAACAAATGTGCTTGTGAAGTCTCTTTGCGACTCTTGAAATCCTGCCCAACTCTGTGGACCAAGCCCACCAGGCTCCTCTGTCTATGGGATTCTCCAGGCAAGAACACTGGAGTGGGTTGCCATTTCCTTCTCCAACGCATGAAAGTGAAAAGGGAAAATAAAGTCTCTTAGTCGTGTCCGACTCTTAGCAACCCCATGGACTGCAGCCCACTAGGCTCTTCTGTCCATGGGATTTCCCAGGCAAGAGTACTGGAGTGGGATGCCATTGCCTTCTCCCTTTTCCCTGCTGATTCTATTCTTTTTGTCATTCTCCTTACCTGGTTCTGCCTTCTTTAAGTGTCAGGCAAATTCAGAGCTCCTTTGGGAATTCTCTATAGCTTTTCCACTTGCAAAAGGAATTAGAAAACTCATTTTTAGCCATCTCATCACTGGGCACTTAGTACAGTATATTTTTCTTATCTCTATTTGTCTGTTCCACTAAGCAGTGTTGTGTTTTAAAGAAGGCTCTACTTCTGCTACTGCTGCTAAGTCGCTTCAGTCGTGTCCGACTCTGTGCAACCTGTATATGGTAGCCCACCAGGCTCCCCCGTCCCTGGGATTCTCCAGGCAAGAACACTGGAGTGGGTTGCCATTTCCATCTCCAGTGCATGAAAGTGAAAAGTGAAAGGGAAGTCTCTCAGTCGTGTCCAACTCTCAGCGACCCCATGGACTGCAGCCTATCAGGCTCCTCTGTCCATGGGATTTTCCAGGCGAGAGTACTGGAGTGGGTTGCTATTACCTTCTCCGAAGGAAGGTTCTGTATTTCAATTTATTATTGTGTCCCTAATGCCCACCTTAGGGTATAGCACCCAAGAATGGTGTCAGATGTAGAGTTCCAGTTGTGGAGTATGAGTGGCCCTCTAGTGCTAAGGAGCGCTGAGCCACATACACGGCCTTCCTTTGCAGTTATGAAAAGAATCAATCTAGGAGAAGAATCTGACTAGTGACTGTGAGTTTTTTCCATCAGATTCTAGGCACACACACACCATCTGGGGTTGGGTAGAAGATTTGGATTTGCTGTGACTGATGGTCTAAGATCTTTTTGGCAGTAACAATATTAAGTCTCATCTTTAAAATGCTTACTCTGTATCAGGCACTGTGATAAGCATTTTTAACATCTCATTTAATCCAAAAACAGCTCTATGAAGTTGAAATTGCAAACCCCATTTTAACACTTGGAGAAGCAGAGACTCTGAGTAGCTAAGCAATTTACCCAAGTATCACAGCTAATGAGAAACCTAGCTAACATTCCACACTGTGGCTGGTTCTGACACCTTTCCATAGCTGTGCCTTGCTACCACGGTGTCAATAAAGTGACCAGGAAGTCTCTGGCCCAGCCTGTCTAGTTGCTTGATCCTTTCTTCCTTGAACAGGACTTGTTGATTTTTGGTGTAAACTCTAGCCCATCCTCTGGAAAACTCCTCTGCCTCTATGGTCCTTATGTGGTAAAGACAGCATGGGGCTTCTCTGGTGGCTCAGACAGTGAAGAATCTGCCTGCAATGCAGGAGACCTAGGTTTGACCCCAGAGTCAGGATGATCCTCTGTAGAAGGGAATGGCTACCCAGTCCAGTATATTGCCCTGGAGAATCCCATGGACAGAGGAGCCTGGTGGGCTACAGTCTGTGGGGTCGCAAAGAGTCAGACATGACTGAGCAAATAACACACACACACACACACACATATGAAGACAGAGTTAGTTGTGAGAGGTGAAAGTGCTTTGCAGACTGGAGCACGCAGTTAAGCCTGTGGTTATTGTATTCATCTTGTTAAAAGCACTTTTCATTTACATTTATAACTACAAGGCCACAGAGCTGGAAGGAATCTTTGAGACCATCTGTGTCCTGGCTAGGAACTGTGGAACCTGGAAGGTATTGTGTTTTTAACAGAGCAGAGGAAAATATTGCTGCATTTAATTCCATCATTCAAACTCAGTGCAGTTCTCCAGCAGAAATTATTACCACCCTACAAGTCTGCAGTATTAACTGACAGACCCAGGATCATATATATAAGAAAAGGCTAGTCCCAAGTTTTTCAATTTGTATTTGTTGCTGTTTGTTCATTTGTCTTGTCTGCAGGCACTTGTTTGAAGATAAGTTGTGCCAGACACCAAAGGTTTAAGAACATTCGTGGAAGAGAAAACTAAAAAGTGAGAAAATTCTATCTATCAGTTTTTATCCCTGAGAATTGGGAAGAGCTGGTCAGTTAAAAAAAAAATGTGTACGTGAGTTTTAAATTTATTCTAGTCGTGGAACATTCTCAGCTGGTTAGGGAACCCTGGCTGTTTTCTTTGCTACTTCTTTATTTTTCATTGAACAGATGATTCCTATATGAGAGGGAATGTTGGATTCTGGAACTGGATTCTCACACCTTCCAAATTTGATGGCTCTTTCCTTCTCTCCCAGGTCTTCCTAGCTGAAGTATTCTTCGTGTTCAGGCTGCCTTCTCTGATTGTCTGTGCTGTGCTTAGTCGATCAGTTGTGTCCAACTCTCCGACCCCGTGGCCTGTAGCCCGCCAGGCTCCTTCGTCCATGGGGATTTTCCAGGCAAGAATAATGGAGTAGGTTGCCATTTCCTTTTCCAGAGGATCTTCCTGACCCAGGGATGGAACTCGTGTCTCTTGTGTCCCCTGCATTGGCAGCCAGGTTCTTTACCACTAGCACCACCTGGGAAGCCCTATATATCCATATTCATACCCATATTCATATCCATATTCATATCCATACATCATCCATTCGTTAGATACATCCTATTTATCTATCAATCTGTTGAGATTTGAGGAATCTTCTCATGTGTTGTGGAGACTGACAGGTTCAGTATTTTCAGGGTAGGCTAGGAGGTTAGAGGGGGCTTCTCTGGTGACTCAGATGGTGAAGAGTCTGCCTGCAATGCAGGAGACCTGGGTTTGATCCCTGGCTCTCGAAGATCCCCTGAAGAAGGGAATGGCAACCCACTCGAGTATTCTTGCCTGGAGAATTCCATGGACAGAGGAGCCTGGTGGGCTACAGTCCATGGGGTCACAACAAGTCAGACACGACTGAGCGACTTTCACTCACTCACCCAGGAGACTAGAAATCCAGGGAAGAGTTGTTGCAGCTCAGGTCTGCAGGCAGTCTGCTAGCAGAGTTCCCTTCTTTTTTTCTGGTGAGGCCTTCAACTAACTGGATGAAACCCATCTATGTTAGAGAGGGCCATCCTACTCAAAATTTACTAATTATTAATCTCATCTAAATAATGTCTTCACAGAAACATCTAGGGAGATGTTTGGCTAAATAGCTGGGTATTACAGCTTTGTGAAGAGGACTCATAACATTGATCATCACAAGGTCTGAGATGAATATTATTCTATACTTTGGGGAAACTGGAGACAGAAATTGGAGACCTCAGTGCTGGACCTTGTTCCACTGCTGACATTTTATTTTTGATGACTTTGTCTCTTGGTGCCTCTATTTTCACATCTGAGTAAAAGGGGAAACATATCCCTAAAGTGATTTTCAAAGTAGATATCTTATATCACAGATGCCTTTCACAGTGAATGGATGGATGGATGGACTGAGCAATCGTGAAGCTGAAGAGTGAGAGGGAGCTGGGTTGATCACTTACTACATTCTAGAAGCTCTGTTACACAACTTATGTACATAATTACATTTAATCCTCCCCCAAACCCAGCAGGCGTTTAGAGAATCTGAGGGTTGTAAGTGAGAAGGGAGTGGCTTTCTCACACTTTGCACGAGGCAGTACGGACAAGTGGTGCCTGCCTGTTGGCTGGTTCTCTGAACGTAGTTCTGTAGGGCAATGGAACTGACAGCATGGGCCAGGAGCTGAGTCTAGACCCTCCAGGCTGGACAGTCTTGACCATCGACACTGAACAAGGTTCCTTGGCAAAGCAGGTCAGACTTTAGCCAAGGTGAGCCCCTGGCTCCAGCCAGGACCAGATTGCAGGGGACTCTTGTCCAGTTGATTTAAGACAGGTGGCTAAGCTGTCAGAGTCACTTTCCAGGCTCAGAGAAGTCATCTCCAAACTCAAAGGCTAAGATATCCATGTTTGTCCACCATGCAGGCCAAGAAGGGTATATGTAGGGTGGAACAGTGAATGGAGCTGGGTTCTGAGTTATAGTGAAGGTGAAGTATTAGTCCCTCAGTCCTGTCTGACTGGCAACCCCATGGACTGTAGCCCGCCAGGCTCCTCTGTCTGTGGAAGTTCCCAGGCAAGAATACTGGAGTGGGTAGCCATTCTCTTCTCCAGGGGATCTTCCAGACTCAGGGACTGAACCTGGGTCTCCTGCATTGCAGGGAGAGTCTTTACCATCTAAGCCACCAATCATAACCTGAGTCTAAATCCCAGCTCTGCCATTTTCAAGGGTGCGACCCTCAGAGACTATTTAACTTCTCCAGGCCTCAATTTCCTCATTTCTAAATAGCTAATGACACTTTTCAAAGCTGTTAGGAGGAATAAGTGAGGAAACATTAAAAAAAAAATAAAAGTCAGCCTCCTTGCCTGGAAGAGAATTGGTGAATTTTTCAAGAATCATGAGTTTTCTTTATAAATAGACTGGATGAATCTAGAAATATTAAAGAGGATGATGATAAAGCTGATACAGAAACTTGAACCCAAACCCAGACAAGTCTCAGTGGCAGACCTCACAGTCTGTGTTGGAGAGAGAAGAGTGTTTGAACTTGGCCTTGGTGAATGCCACTGTAGACAGGGCAGGCGGGGCCTGTTCTGTAGGGGGGAGTGTCAGGCTGAAGCCTGCCTGGTGTCTGAAAATCAAGGCAACTTTATGCCTTTGCAGAGACACTCGGGTCTGCCTTGTCT
Source organism: Neotragus moschatus (assembly GCA_006410615.1). Classification (NCBI taxonomy): domain Eukaryota; kingdom Metazoa; phylum Chordata; class Mammalia; order Artiodactyla; family Bovidae; genus Neotragus; species Neotragus moschatus. Next base: position 14,576 of record SJYA01003711.1, on the reverse strand, counting down.
TCACCCTGCTCTCGTTGTCTCTGTCTCCTCCCCTATCCTCCGTATCCTTCCCTTTCCCTTCTCTATTATTTCTCCAGCTCTCTCATGTCCTTCCCACTCTTCCGTCTCTCCACTTGCACACCCTGACATTGACTCCAGAGCACAGCTTTCCTTTCCATTCCTGCTTCTTCTGCCTCCTCCCTACGCCTTTTCCTCCTCTCTGCTCCATCTCGGCCTGGGGGCTGGGGCGTCAGTCTCCTCAGGCCCCAGTGGTTCATTCCCATTAAGTTCAACAATCTCTCATATGTCAATTAGAAAGAGGCCGCCTCCCCCCCCCCCCCTCCTCCCTTTCCCGGGCCTGCCGCGATGCTCAGATTAAGTACCATCTGTTGCATTCATCCAGGCGACGGGTGAGCATTTTGCTGCTCTGGGGAGGCAGAGCTCAGCGGGTACCAGGAGGTAATGTGGCTTGTTTGGACAACTTGATATATTGATATTGATAGAGCTACCGGATGGGACTGAGAGGGACGGGGGCGGGGGAGAGTGTTACCGAGGATGAAAGAGGCCATGGAGGGGTTTGCATAAGCACTTCCCGCTCTAAGCCTGTCTGGGCTCCTGGCACCGTCACCAAAGCAAGAGCAGCCAAACAGATGGATAGGATTTGCTATGGTTGGGATCAGAAACCTCTGCAGCCCAGGGGAGCAAACCTTGCTTCTCTGTGTATCTTCCTCTGCTCCCAGCTGGTCAGATCGGCATCAGCTTAGGAGAAAGGAAAGCAGAAATAACAGGATAGGAAGAGGCTGACCTTTTGGCACTGCTGAATGTCAGAGCCACGATGAAAAGGGATGATGTATCAGTCGAGGTTCCAGCTGGGCAAAGAAGGCGTCCTCCAATGGGATTTTTAGGAGAAATTCAACGAAGCGACTGTTTATAGAGAATAGTCAGAATGCAGAGAATCAATGGGGGAGAAACCAGGAAAAAATAAGTATCAGGAAGCCCACTCCTAATTTCTAGAACTGCAGGGGCAGGGAGAGGGCATGGTTTTATTAGAGTCTCTGAGAACTGGTTGTGGAAAAGGGGCCGTGGCAGAAGTTATGATTGTGGAGGGTCAGTCATTTGACGACTCTTTGTGACCCCATGGACTGTAGCCTGCCTCGTTTCTCTGTCCCTGGAATTCTCCAGGCAGTAATACTGGAGTGGGTTGCCATTCTCTTCTCCAGGGGTTCGTCCCAATCCAGGGATCGAACCCGGGTCTCCTGCATTGCAGGCGGATTGTTTACCATCTGAGCCACTAGAGAAGCTCTAAGGGTCCCAGTCTCTATCAGAAATATGATGTGGACACAGGAAAGGAGCAAGGGAAGACATCCCCTCAAACCTCCTCCTCCCAGATCCTTCCAGGCCATCTCCCTGGGGAACTCAACCAGTAGCCAGATAACGAAGACCTGCAAAGTAGCCCATTGAGGGTCTACCTCCGGGAACCAAAGGAGCAGAATGAACCTGTGGTTGGAAGGTGGGTCTAGGGGTGAGAGAGAGATCAGATAGCACAGATCAGGAGTGGTTCTGTGCTCCACGGCCTGCACTGTGTCAGAAGCTAGTGTTCGTAATCATCACACACACTCCCTTTGTACCTGTTACAGAACGCGTGTGTAGAGCCTCCGTAGAGTCCAGTTTCTCTCTAGTGAGTACACGACCCGCCTCTACTCAACCCTTCTCCACGCAGACACCTGGGAGGCATCAAGCACTCTTCCCTCAAACTAAGCTCGCATTCGCCCCTCCTCCGGTGTCTCTCCCCTCCCTGAGAGGTGCCTTGTTCTGCCAGAACCGGAGTCTCCCTCTCTACCTCCCTCTCCCTTATCCTCCCTTTCCAGCCAGTCTCCACTCCTGTAGGAGCTACTCCTGCAGAACAGCTCTCCTTTCCCCCTTGCTCTGTCTCCACCACGCTGCCGTTTCTGTCTCTGCTCTCTCCTGATCCATCTCCTTTATTTCGGTCTCCACCTCTGCTAGTCTGGCATCCCGTACGTGGATTAGATCGCATACATCTCATATACGGACTGCTGTGCTCTGACACCACCTTCCTACTTGGCCTCCTCACTTCTATTTCTGACCTTCTCCATTGAATTCTTCTTGCTACCATCAGAGCCATCTTCCCTCAGTGAAGATCTACCACCTAAGACCTTCACCGTGTTCTCTCCTTGGTAAGACCCAGAAGTGAGGGCTAGGCTGAAGGTCCAGGCTAGTGTTAGTACTGGCATTTCCTGCCTCTCTAGATGACCTCATACCACTCGCTTTCAGCTTTTCAGCTGCGGGGGAGATGGGAGCCCTTCCACATTTCTGCTCCCCATGGGGCCTTTGTTTAGACTCTTTCTTCTGACTCCTCTGCTTCCTTCCCCAGCAGACCCACCTGCAGCTCCCTTTCCACCTGATTAACTCACACTATTGTCAGGTCTGAGTCATGCTGCTCACCTCCTTGAAACAAATTTCTATGGCTTTCCTAGACAAGGCATATCCCTCCAACATAGCCCTTTATGTCACCTTTCACTTCTCCTTTCTGGTGCGTATTATTTGCAAATGTTGTGTTTCTCTTGTTGTTCATCTCATTACTATTGGTCTTCTGGTTCACATGGGGAGCACCACAGACAGGTTTTATTGGTTGCTATTTCTACCATCATACCCTGTTAGGGACCAAAAGTTTATGTCCCCCTCAAATGCATATGCTGAAGCCTTAACCCCCAACGTGACTGTGACTTAGTCTCCTAGACCTGCTATAGCAAAAGACCACACACTGGGGGGCTTAAACAGCAGACATTTGCCTTTCCCCAGCTCTGGAGGGCGCCAGCATAGTCAGCTTCTCCTGAAGGCTCTCTGTGTGCCGTGTAAATGGCCCCCTTCTCCTGCTGTCCACATGGAGGATGGGGGAAATCTTTCTGTTCTTGAGTTCTGCCAAGAGAACGCACTGGTCATAACAAGCACTCTCTTCCAACAACACAAGAGAAGACTCTACACATGGACATCACCAGATGGTCAGCACCAGAATCAGATTGATTATATTCTTTGTAGCCAAAGATGGAGAAACTCTATACAGTCAGCAAAAACAAGACTGGGAGCTGACTGTGGCTCAGCTCATGAATTCCTTATTGCCAAATTCAGCCTTAAAATGAAGAAAGTGGGGAAAACTACTAGACCATTCAGGTATGACCTAAATCAAATCCCTTATGATTATACAGTGGAAGTGATAATAGATTTAAAGGACTAGATCTGACAGAGTGCCTGATGAACTATGGATGGAGGTTCGTGACATTGTACAGGAGACAGGGGTCAAGACCATCCCCATGGAAAACAAATGCAAAAAAGCAAAATGGCTGTCTGAGGAAGACTTGCAAATAGCTGTGAAAAGAAGAGAAGCGAAAAGCAAAGCAGAAAAGGGAAGATTAGCAAGGAGAAATAAGAAAGCCTTCCTCAGTGATCAATGCAAAGAAATACAGGAAAGCAACAGAAAGACTAGAGATATCTTCAAGAAAATTAGAGATACGAAGGGAACATTTCATGCAAAGATAGGCTCAATAAAGGACAGAAATGGTAGGGATCTAACAGAAGCAGAAGATAAGAAGAAGTGGCAAGAATACACAGAAGAACTGTACAAAACAGATCTTCATGTTTCAGATAATCATGATGGTGTGATCACTCACCTAGAGCCAGACATCCTGGAATGTGAAGTGAAGTGGGCCTTAGAAAGCATCACTATGAACAAAACTAGTGGAGATGATGGAGTTCTAGTGGAGCTATTTCAAATCCTGAAAGATGATGCTGTGAAAGTGCTGCACTCAATATGCCAGCAAATTTGGAAAACTCAGCAGTGGCCACAGGACTGGAAAAGGTCAGTTTTCATTCCAATCCAAAAGAAAGGCAATGCCAAAGAATGCTCAAACTACCGCACAGTTGCACTCATTTAACATGCTAGTAAAGTAATGCTCAAAATTCTCCAAGCCAGGCTTCAGTAGTACATGAACCGTGAACTTCCAAATGTTCAAGCTGGTTTTAGAAAAGGCAGAGGAACCAGAGATCAAATTGGCAACATCCGCTGGATCATGGAAAAAGCAAGAGAGTTCCAGAAAAACATCTATTCTGCTTTATTGACTATGCCAAAGCCTTTGACTGTGTGGATCACAATAAACTGTGGAAAATTCTGAAAGAGATGAGAATACCAGATCACCTGACCTGCCTTTGAGAAACTAACATGCAGGTCAAGAAGCAACAGTTAGAACTGGAAATGGAACAACAGACTGGTTCCAAATAGGAGAAGGAGTACATCAAGGCTGTCTATTGTCACCCTGCTTATTTAACTTATATGCAGAGTACATCATAAGAAATGCTTGCCTGGAAGCAGCACAATCTTGAATTAAGATTGCTGGGAGAAATATCAATAACCTCAGATATGCAGATGACACCACACTTATGGCAGAAAGTGAAGAGGAACTAAAAAGCCTCTTGATGAAAGTGAAAGAGCAGAGTGAAAAAGTTGGCTTAAAGCTCAACATTCAGAAAACAAAGATTATGGCATCTGGTCCCATCACTTCATAGGAAATAGATGGGGAAACAGTGGAAACAGTGTTAGACTTTATTTTGGGAGGCTCCAAAATCACTGCAGATAATGACTGCAGCCATGAAATTAAAAGATGCTTACTCCTTGGAAGGAAAGTTATGACCAACCTAGATAGTATATTGAAAAGCAGAGATATTGCTTTGCCAACAAAGGTCTGTCTAGTCAAGGCTATGATTTTTCCAATGGTCATGTATGGGTGTGAGAGCTGGACTGTGAAGAAAGCTGAGCACCAAAGAATTGATGCTTTTGAACTGTAGTGTTGGAGAAGACTCTTGAGAGTCCCTTGGACTGCAAGGAGATCCAACCAGTCCATCCTAAAGGAAATCAGTCCTGAATGTTCATTGGAAGGACTGATGTTGAAGCTGAAACTCCAGTACTTTGGCTACCTCATGGAAAGAGTTTACTCATTGGAAAAGTCCCTGATGCTGGGAGGGATTGGGAGCAGAAGAAGAAGGGGATGACAGAGGAGATGGGTGGATGGCATCACAGACTTGATGGACATGAGTTAGAGTGAACTCCAGGAGCTGGTGATGGACAGGGAGGCCTGGCATTCTGCAATTCATAGGGTTGCAAAGAATCGGACAGGACTGAGTGACTGAACTGAACTGAACTGAAGGCCACTGTGCTATATGATTAGGGCCCTGATTTTATGATCTCATTAATCTTAATTACTTTCTAAAGGTCCCATCTCCAAATATAGTCTGCTATAGACTGAGCCGTGTATTCCACAGTTCACATATTGAAGCCCTAAGCCCCAGTATTGGAGATAAGGCTTTTGATTGGTCATTAAAATTCAGTGAGAAAATAAGGTTGGGGCCCTAATTAAATAGGGTTTGTGTCTTCATAAGAGGAAGACATCTGTCTCCCTTTTTTTCTCTCTCTCTCTGTCCCCACTTCCCTCTCAGCATGGATACACTGAGAAAATCCCACGTGGACAAACAGTAAGAAGGAGCCATCTTCAAACGAGAATCTGACCAGTTTACATTATCCAGTCTATGATTTTTGTTATGTAAGCCAAAGCAGACCATGACATATTTTCTGAAAATACCATAGAAGGAATGAATGAGTGTGGAGATGAATGAATCCATGGATCTTGACAGATATGTATGAGTCTCGCCCCCCGCTCCAACCTTGGTGGATTCCGGACGGTGACTTGCTCTGGACTTTGGACCACAGGATAGCCCAATTCTGACAGTTTTATATAGTTCAGTCTCCTTTCCAGGTTTAAAGCATCAGGATTGGGTGTGACTATATTTCTCAGAAGGGATTGTAGGCTTTTGCTGGAGGATTCTGTATCATAGGCTTGGACTAGTGGACCTGTGTTTGGGACTTTCTTCTTGGCTCACCTTTAAGTAGATTTAACTGAGATACCTGGGGATACGGACATCAAAAGAGGCATATATACCACAGGGCCACTTGTATTGTCCATTGTGTTTTCCTTAGCAAGCTTAGATTCCCTTCTGTGTCCCTGAGGCTGAGGTTTCTCAGCGTCTGATGCCCAAACCAGCCCTCTTGGTAGGAGCTACCTTGCATACTCATTTGCATCTAAGCTGATAAAACTTCTGAGAAAACAGGATCTCCTTAAAACTGGTGCTGGGATGTTCAGAAGCCTTCTTTGTCCACTCCGGAAAAGGCCCTTCAAAGAAACAGGAATCTTTAGCACATCCTGTTCCTTGTCATCAGGCAGCAGGTAGCTTAAACTGAAGAACTTTCCTGGCCTCTGGAGGTGTCAGTGGAGGGAGGGCTGAGTCTGAAGATTTCAAAGTCGGGACTGTCTTTGGGGATTTCTCAGAACAAAGGCCCAGAGACCATTCAGCCTATCTCTTTTTCTTTCTCATTTCCTCTCGTCTCCTTTTATATTGGCTCTCTGCTTCCTTCTCAGGTTCTTCTGTGTTTTTTTATTTTACTTTTATCTTCATCTTTTTTTTCCCCTCTGCCCTTTTGACATTAGTCTCTCCATTGCCTGTAACTTTCTACCAGACTCAGTTTGGAAATTTCTGAAAATGTGGCTAAAGGAAGCTCCTTGGAGGGTGTTGAAACAAATGGAACATTGGAGTAGGGTTTAGAAGGCTTGACTCTACTGCTTGGTAGCTTAGAGCAAGTTGGATGCCTTGTCTGGGGGAACTTCAGTTTCCCTTAGTGACATGGGGCTCTTGTACCAAGCAGTCTGTGTATCCCAGCACCATAGTGTGTGTATGTGAAAGTCACTCAGTCGTGTCTGACTCTGCGACCCCATGGACTACACAGTCCGTGGAATTCTCCAGGCCAGAATACTGGAGTGGGTAGCCGTTCCCTTCACCAGGGGATCTTCCCAACCCAGGGATCGAACCCAGGTCTCCCACGTTGCAGGCAGATTCTTCACCGGCTTAGCCACCATTCTCCTGAAATGATGTTCGCCCCAGGGCTGCCGTCTGCCTTTCCTGGCACTGTTCTGCTTCAGGCTTCCTTGACTCTGGCTGGCTCCTGCAAAAGCCTCTTGCTCGGCTTTCTCCTTGCCTCTGTGTGTGGACTCCACACTCTGGTTAGCAATTGTTATCACAGGGACTTAACTGGAGTATACCAGTTTTCTCTTTAAAACCTTTTGACAATCGCCTTTTGCCTTTGGGGTAAAAATCGTTAACTCCACAAGGTGGCTCTCAAGGTGGTCTGGCCTCTGCTGCTTCATCTGCTCTGCCGGGCTCCGCAGCAGCCACACGGAACTTCCTTCGTTCACTCAAGCGCTGTGTTCTTTCTGGCTTCAGGTCTGTCCACATGCTTCTCCTTCCACCCAGGGCACTCTCTTATCCCAAATCTCAGCAATCTTATTTGCTAATTCCTAACCATGTTTAAGGTCTCGGTGGAGGTACTGTCTCCTCCAGGAAGCCCACCTTGACTGCTAGGATGGGTGAGCCAACCTTCTTGGTGTTCCTATAGTACTCTATATTCTCCTGTCACAGGAGTATTGCAAGGTGTTGGCAGTGCCTGGATATGTGTCCTACCAAGCTGTGGATTCTTGGAATCATGGATGGTGTTCACCATCATATCTCAAGGGCATGGGGATGGTGCCCTTAAAAACATAGTAGGTGTGGCATCAGTAAATGCGCAGGGTATCAGATTCATCTCCTCTGGCCTCCGTGACTCCTGCATCATCACTGGGTCTGGGAGGGAGCTCCAGACACACGGGGGTGGGGGGCCCAAGCCCAATCCTCCAGGGCCTGAGGGTGAGCCAAGCCTTAACTTTAGCCCCATTGCCCACCCTGTAGCAGCGGCTGAGGCAACGCAGGAGCCAGTGGAGTCCCTGATGCAGAAGTTTAAGGAGAGTTTCCGCGCGAACACGCCCATCGAGATCGGTCAGCTGCAGTCAGCACCACGCAGCGTCTCAGCAGGGAGGCGGAAGAGGAGAAACAGGCCCCGAGGTAGGTCCCCCAGGCATCTCTGGCCAGGATGTCCACCGGCTCTGCCCAAGTTCTGAAGATGCCAGGAAGAACGGTGCCCTCTTCCCCCAGCTTTCCTCTGCTCACAGAACCCACACCACTGTCTCCCCGAGAAGTCATCTCATCTGAGGCCCTGCAGAGAGAGGACCTGTGTCCCTGGGTATAAAGGACGCCTCTCTGGGCCCCAGCCTCCTCCTCTGAGAATGGGAATGAATGGCTGTCTCCTAGAGCGGTTGGGAAGATTAGCATCAATCTATGGAACGTGCCCAGCGTAGCAGCAGAGCAGCGGGATACACTTGAAGTGTAGCTGGTGTCATTTTGAGGAGTGAGATACTCAGGATGTTCTCATGGGAGACGTTCTCAGACTGGGGCCACAGAGCAGGGTTTGGACCCCTTCTTTCATTGCCTGGAGAATCTAGTGGGTTAAGGTAGGAGTGCTGTAAGTTAGACAGACTAGATTCAAATCTTGGTTCTGCCGTTACCTAACACTTTGGGGCAGTTTCTTCACTTTTCCAAGCCACTCGTCTCTGCCTGGCTTGCCGTAACGTCTCAGCACAGGGCCAGCCAGCATACAGTCAAAAAGTACATCTGTCCCTCTCCCTCCTCCCTTTGCTCCCCATGATGATCATCAGCATCAGCACCGTCTCCTTCTTCCTCTGACCTCACAGGTGACTTTGTATCTGCGGTGACCGCCACCCCCATCATTGCCCAGCCTCCCAAACTCAACTTCATCCTTCTGTCCACGCCGTGATCTCCAGCCAGTCATTCTTCCACTTGACTCTTGCTTCCCTAGTGCCTATAACTTGGTTCTGATTATGTCGCTCTCCTCTTTCCATGCCTTCAGAGATTGTCCAGCGTCTACAGAAATGTTCCCACTTATGTAAATGGCCTTTGAGGCCACCGCAGAGCTCCGGTCTCTGTACTGTTCTTCTAAATCCGTGTGTTTCCACCTCCATGTTCTTTTCCATACCGTTTTCTCTCCGTGAAAATCCCTGTCTAGCCCCGATGGATGTTCATTGGCGGTTACTGACACTTGCTTACTCCAGGCAGGGGGCGAAATGCTTTGCCTATCTCATTTGATGGTCAGGGACAGGTACCATGGTGATGCCCGTGTTACAGAGGTTGTCACTAAGGCACAGAGTCACCCAGAGGGACATGCTGGTAAGTATCAGAGCCAAGTAGAGCGGAACACTCTGAGTCTCAAACTTTTTTTTTCCCCACTAAACCATTAGATTCTATCCCAGTGAAGTCCTCCCTGTCTTTCACGCTTAGCATGCATGGCATATATTGGCAAAGAGATCACTGATAGTCACCATCACAGTTCACCCTGAATTCTCCCAAGTGCGAATTCTCTCACACCTTCATCCATGTGTTAAAGGCTGACTCCACTTTTGTGTAAAGCCGTTTGCTTATGTCTGGCTCCCTCCTTAGCTAGACAGAGAGTTATTTGAAGGCAGGAAGTATCTTGTTATTGGAACCATCTTTGTGTTTCTGAGTCTAAATCGGTGTCTACACGCACAGTAGACACTTGTTATTCTCTAGATCTTAATCCTGTGAATCCCTGTATCCAATGAAAAACCAAGATCTACACATTTGGCCAAGGTCATAAATTGAGACAGAGGTTGAGGACTGAGTTCCTTTTTGGAATTCAGGCGGTAAACCCCAGGTTGAACCGTTGGGTAATGATAAAGATTAGTTGCTTTGAGGTCAGCAATGTCTGAGCACTAACCCTGCCCTGTTGGTGTCAGCTTGCTTAGCTTTGGAAGAGTCATGGGATGTCTCTGAGCCTCCAGTTCCTCTTCTGTAGAATGGGGATGCTGACCCCCACATCAGAGGATTGTTGTAAACATCTGATGAAATGAAGAATGTAGACTACCTTGGAGCTCTTAGCTAATGTATATTAAGAACTGAAAAACACTCTCTTGTGTTTGTCATGACTTGAGCATTCGAGATCACTTGTAATTCCACTCAGCTTTAACTGTCCATCTTTATTGCTCCAGCATTCAACAAGAATCTCCTACCCATATCCTCTCTACAAATCCAGTCCCCATAAATACACTTGATGCCAAGTCCATAACTTCGCTGCTCTCCACCATCAATCTCAATGCCTTTCCTTAATGTCATATCCTTAGCACATTTTATGTCAATGCTTTCTTCCAATAACCATCTCTTTTATGCACCATAACTGTCTTAAGGAGGCCTCTTCTGTTAGGCATTTGTGCTGTGGTTGGTTGCTCTGTTGTGTCCAACTCTTCGTGACCCTGTGGACTGTAGTCCACCAGGCTCCTCTGTCCATGGGGATTCTTCAGGCAAGAATACTGTAGTGGGTTGCCATGCCCTCCTCCAGGGGATTTTCCCAATTCAGGGATCAAACCCAGGTCTTCCACACTGCGGGTGGATTCTTTACCATTTGAGCCACCAGGGAAGCCCTTGTTAGGCATTTGGGTTATTTCTAATTATTTCACAATTATAAGCAATGCCATCCCAAACTTTTTTTTTTTTTTGGAAAAAACTTGGTCTTCGTGTTGGATTCTGTTTTCCCTTCTTGAATTTCAGAATTAGATTGTTAGTGGAATCTATTATTTGGCTTAGACCATAATTGAATATCAACTCATTTTAATTTATAAGTTAGATGGGGACTAAGAGAAGTCATACCGGTAGAAATTCATTTTTTTTCCCCTTAAATGTATTTCAGATTTGTCCCAGGTATATTAGTCACCATTGTGACCATTGCCGCCTCTTACCTCCTGCTTGTGACTGTATCCTCCGAGGTTCTCTCCAAAGCAAGCCAGAGTAATCTTTTAAATAAGATAAGGTCACTCTCCCACTTAAAATTATTCAGTGGTTCCCTGTTAAATTTACTTTTTCTTTAATTTTTATTAGTGTATAGTTGATTCACAATGTTGTGTTTCTGCTGCACAGCAAAGTGAATCAGCCTTATATGTACATGTATCCCTCTGCTTTGATGGCTCAGACAGTAACAGATCTGCCTGCAGTGCGGAAGACCCTGGTTTGATCCTTTGGTTGGGACAGTCTGGAGAGGGGAGTGGCAACCAGTTCCAGTATTCTTGCCTGGAGAACTCCATGGACCGAGGAGCCTGGCAGGCCACTCTGTGGGGATCCAAAGAGTCAGACAGGATTGAGGGACTGGCACAACGGCATCGCTTGCCGGTTGTCGTTCAGTCACTAAGTCGTGTCTGACTCTGCGACCCCAGGAGCTGCAGCACACCAGGCTTCCCGTCCTTTACAATCTCCCTCGGTTTGCTCAGACTTACGTCCCTTCAGGTAATGATGCCATCCGACCATCTGATCCTCTCTCACCCCCTTCTCCTCTTGGCCTCACTTTTTTCAAAGAACTGGTTCTTCGCATCAGGTGGCCAAAGGATTGGAGCTTCAACTTCAACATCAGTCTTTACAGTGAACATTCATGATTATTTCCTTTAGCACTGACTGGTTGGATCTCCTTGCAGTCCAAGGGACTCTCGAGGGTCTGATGCAGTACCACAGTTCAAAGGCATCAGTTCTTCAGCACTCCATCTTCTTTATGGTCCAACTCTCATGTCCATACATGGCTATTGGAAAAATCATAGCTTTGATTATATTGACCTTCATCAGCAAAGTGATGTCTCTGCTTTATAATATGCTGTCTAGGTTTGTCATAGCTATTTTTCCAAGGAGCAAGCATCTTTTAACTTCATGAATACAGTTACCATTCACAGTGATTTTGGATCCCAAGAAAATAAAATCTGTCACTGTTTCCACTCTTCCTCCATCTCTTTGCCATGAAGTGATGGGACTGGATGTCAAGATCTTAGTTTTTTCAAATGTTGAGTTTTAAGCCAGGCCAGTTTTCTCACTCACCTCTTTCACCTTCATCAAGAGGCTCTTGAGTTCCTCTTCACTTTCTGCCATTAAAGTGGCATGATTTGCATGTCTGAGATTGTTACTTCTTCCAGCAATCTCGACTCCCACTTAGGTCGCCACAGAGCATCGAGCAGAGATTCTTGTGCTGTGCAGTAGGTTCCCATTCATTACGTATTTTATACAGAGTAATGTATATGGTGTTGGTGGCGGTTTAGTCGCTAAGTTTCCAACTCTGGGGACCCCATGGACCGTGGCCCACCAGGCTCCTCTGTTCATGGGATCTCCCAGACCAGAGTACTAGAGTGGGTTGCCATTTCCTCCTCTAAATCCCAGTCTCCCAATTCATCCCATCCACTCTTTCTGCCCTAGGTGTCTATGTGTTTTTTCCTCTGTGTCTGTGTCTATATTTTTGTTTTGCAAACAGGTTCATCTGTACCATTTTTCTAGATCCTACAAATATGCAATATTTGTTTTTCTCCTGATGACTAATTTCACTCTGTATGCCAGTCTCTAGGTCCATCCACGTGTTTGCAAGTAGCGTCATTTTGTTCCTTTTTATTACAGGCCTAAGATCACTTTTATTTGCTTGCTCATTTACTATTTTCCTTTCTAAAATAGAAGCTTCATATTCATAAACCTCATATATAGAAAGTGCTTAATAAATATTTGTTGAATAAATGAGTGCATTAACCTCAAAGATCATTGAAAAGTGTCTCAGTTTTATAACCTTCAAATTGATGGTAGAAGAGGGATCCAGGAAAAAGTAAAACCTCCCGGTACGGGTCTCCAGGGAATCCTGTTTCCCCTAGAGGTAGCCTCGCTGATGGATAGCACATGAAACGTGTTCAAGTGGATGCTGTTAAAGCGATTTTCAAAATGGCTTAATAACGTTGTGCTCATGGTTTTGCTGCCACTATTAGATAAGGGTTTTTTTTTTTTTTTCCAAGAGAGAGGAGGGCTACTGTGTGCCAGCCCTGAACTTCCAAACTTACAGCCTTTCTGCCACAAGTCCTCCAACTTTTCTTGAATAGAAAAAAATCCACGGTCAGTAAAAGTTCTGGAAATTCTGCACACTCTCTCTTTCTCTCGTAAATTCCCAAACATGTTTTAGTCTCTGAAAGACCCCAGGACGTCCTGCCGTGCAGAAAGCTGGGCAGATTTATTTAGCTCATCGTCTGTAAAAACCATCTTGACCACAGACTATTTTCCCCCGTGGAACGTGCGTGAACATCTTGCAGCACAGAAGCATCCACAGAAACACAGTTTTGGAAGTGCTCCATTGGCTTCCGCTGACCATCAGCAATCCCAGATACGATGGTCAAAACCCCCGCTCTTTCGCGCTCTCTCCCCTCTGCCGCTCGAGTGGCCATGGGCAGTCTGGCCCAGAGTGAGGGCACCTGGCCTCTGCCTACTTCGCTAGGCTCTGCGCCCAGCCCCTGGTGCTCAGCAGGTCCCAGCAGATGGAGTGGGTAGCCTGGAACCTGTGTCATGGAGTTGAACACACGGTTAAAAGCAGCTTCAGTGTGGTTTGGTAGTTAGGGCTTCCCCCTGAGAGACCTGGCAGATGCTGACTGCGTCGTCCGCAGGCAGACAAAGGAAGGTGGGGAGGTCCCAGTGCCATCCTCTCGTCTGCAGCAGGGTTTTATGAGGCAGCTGTTGGGTCGTCACTCCCAGGCATCTATGTGCAATAAAATGGAGGTAGAAAAATAAGCTGAAACGTGTTAGTCACTTGGTCATCTCCAACTCTTTGCAACCCCATGGACTGTAACCCACTCGGCTCCTCTGTCAATGGGATTCTCCAGGGAAGAATACTAAAGTGGGTTGCCATGGCCTCCTCAAGGGGATCTTCCCAACCCAGGGATCCAACCCGGGTCCCCTGCATTCCAGACAGATTCTTTACCCTCTGAGCCACCAGGGAAGCCCGAAAAGGAGTTATGCAGGTTCAAATAAAGCAGAAGGAAATTGTTATGGGTGTGAGGAAGGGCTTGCTGAGGCTCATGCAGTTTAGGTAGTGGTCTTTAAAAGTGGGATTTTGTATTTGAAATTTAATTTCGCCCCCGTCTAACTGAAGGATCTTAATTAAGTAAATGAAGAAGTGGTTTTTAGCCTCAGTTTTCTTACCTGTAAATTAGTGCTAATGATGCCTAAGTCACATGTGGATTGTGAAGTAGCACCTGCAAAATGCTCAGCCCAGTGTCTGACCCCGGGCTGACCCTCAGTCGAGTGTAGCTAGCTGTATCGTTGTCATCAGGATCCTGCTCATTTGACCTCAGGGCTCACACATCCATTTCCTTCTGCCCGGCCATTGCCTGTAACTTGGTTGAGGTTTTATCATCCCTTATCCTGATTGCTGTGACAGCCTCTTCATCCACAAATCCATCTTCCACCTGGCGGGTGAAGTGATCTTTTGAAAACATGCTAAATCAGACCATGTCACCCTCCTAGCTGGCACATTTCCCTGATACTCTGCCACTGGTACTGGGGGGCTTCTGAAGCTTTTCCAGCAGAGTCGTTCTAGAGGTGGGTGAGAGTCAACACACACCCCCAAAGGGAATGCAGCTGTGCTCACAACGCTTCAACACAAGCCTCAAATTCCAGATTCCATCTAAAAACATCCACGCCAGTCTGGTTTATTGCGTGCAGATTTATTGTACTTTGTTGTTGCTATTTAGTTTTTAAATCATGTCCAACTCTTTGTAACCCCATGAACTATAGCCCAG
>SJYA01003710.1:15461-57428 GCA_006410615.1 Neotragus moschatus | reverse complement strand
TTATCTGGGTCATGAAGATCTTTTTTGTACAGTTCTTCTGTGTATTCTTGCCACCTCTTCTGCTTCTGTCAGATTCATACCATTTCTGTCCTTTATTGAGCCCATCTTTACATGAAATTGATTATTAGGTCCCTTTAAATTTTAATGTATTGTTAGGTTATTTTAAAATAATCTCTGCTCTAGTAGCCCAAGTTTTGACTGTCTCGGGTGTATCAGATTCCCAGTATTTGTAAGTTGATACATATTTTTGTTTGTTTTCTTTTTATCTTTGGTTCTTTTGTATGTAATATTCATAGTATTCCTGATGATGAAGGATATAGATATTGAAGGTTTCATGAAGGAAACCCATGTCACACCAGATGCCTGTATTTGCTTATTGGTGTCTCCCAGCTGGCAGGTGGTGACTGGGGAGTGAGATCAGCCTTTCTCTCTTCCTTTCAGAGATAGGTGACTTCTGTGACTTCATTCTTATGAAAAGGTATTCATCTTGTCTACTATTTCTCATCACCTGAGGAGTAAGAATTCCTCAGTTCTTCTTCTAATGTTCTACTAGGACTTTCTTCTTATTGTAGATTTTGTGAAATATTATCTGGCAGACATTTCTAAAATTGATTCCTTAGTGAGTGAATTCTAGCTCATTAGAAAATTTTCATGATTCCTTTATCAATTAAATAGAATTCAAACTCCATTAAGATAGAAAGATTGTTATTGTCTCCTTTATTTCTCCAGCAGCCAAAACAATATCTGGCATAAAGTAGATGCTGATAAATGCTTGTTGAATATACAGTTGGATTCAGTGATTTACTGAAAAATATTGCATATTGTTTTGCTATTCTTTTTCTGATATATAAATGTGACCCAAGCATGGCCCCAAACTATGTATTAATCATTCACAAAGCCTATTATCTCATATCTGTCTTTGTTTTCCTCTTCAAACAAATGATATGAACTAAAAAGTAATTATTTAACATATAAGGTTGAACATTAAGAGTCTAACATTTTTCATATTCTTTGCTTATATTGAAAAGCCTTATTGATGACAATTTTAAAGCATCTACCACACATGGGTTTATTAAAATAGAACATTTTTATTAGCATATGCTTTTCTCAGTTTTCTATTAAAGAACTATTGCATGTAACACAGTTAGGGAGAGTCATCCAAGTGCAAGCACCTCTGTTTGAGGTGCTGCCTATTTTGTTTGCTTTCTGTCGCATCATGGGAGTTCACTCACCCATGTCCAGACAACATCGGAAGAGTTTCTTTATCTCTGTCCTTTATAATGACAACCAAATAAGATGGGCATTATCAGCTCACAGGATGAGCTGAACAGAATATAATTAATAAGAAGAAAAGCATGTGTTCTCATATGGAAATATATCACAAGTGAAATAGAGTTCTGCATTCAATTTCATTTTATCTTATAAAAAGTACTTTAGTGGCTAATATGATCTGCAGTCCCACTCCTGGGTATACATCCAAATAAAACTATAATTAGAAAAAAATAGAATATATCCCGATGTTCATTTCAACACTACTTACAATAGCCAAGATTTGTAAACAACCTAAGTGTCCATCAACAGATGAATGGATAATGAAGGTGTGGTGCCTATATGCAATGGTATATTAATCAGCCATAAAAAAGAATGAAATAATGCCATTTGCAGTAACATGAATAGACCTAGTAATTATCATATTAAATAAAGTAAGAAAAAAACAAATACCATAAGATATCACTTACATGTGCAATCAAAAATATGATACAAGTGAACTTATCTATGAAACAGAAATTGACTCACAGGCATGAGTGTAGACTTGTGTTTGCCAAGGGAGGGGATAGTGGAGGATGGATTTGGAGCTTGGGGTTAGCAGATTCAAGCTATATGACTGGTTCAACAAAAGTGTCTTACCATATAGCACAAGGAACCACATTCAATATCCTGTGATAAGCCAAAATGGAAAAGAATATAAAAAATAATATGTATAGGTGAATATATAGTTGAATCCCTTTTACAGTAGAAATTAACTCAACATTGTAAATCAACTATACTTCAGTAAAATACATTTTTAAAAAATTAAAAAAGTACTTTATTGGCTAAGAGAAATGAAGGGCAGTCCTTCGTAATCCAGTTTTTGTGGGGATCTGCCAACCTTATCCTTCTCTTGTTACACACAGTCCATCCCCTTCAGTGCCTCCAGTAATAACTGCCTAGACTCCACAGTTGGTGAAAGGACTCAAGATTCTCAGTCACCATTCAGACCCATTTAAATAGACAGACTTTCCCAATCCCTCCCTGTACACAACTTGATGCAATTCCTTCTGTATTTACCACATTCTTCAATGCCTGCATTTTTATAAATGCTCTATTAGATCTTTAAACTCATTTATTTCTTACACCAACTCTATCAAGTAGATTTTGTTATTATCCCCATTGTTGCAGATGAGTAAACTGGAGTGAAGAGAAATTAAGTAACTTTTCCAACTCACACATTTAGTAAAATCTGGCATCTGCCATGTAGTACACTCTCAGCTTCACTAGAACTGCCTCAGATGTGTTCCTTTTTATAGTTGAGTAATATTCCATTGTGTATGTACCACACTCCCTTATCCATTCATCTGCCAATGGCATCTAGATTGTTTCCATGTCCTAGCTATTGTAAACAGTGCTACAATGAACACTGGGGTATATGTGTCTCTCAATTGTATTTTCCTCAGTAGGTATGCCCAGCAGTGGGATTGCTGAGTTCCAATCCTGCAAATTTACTATATTCATTGAATAGCTCTAGTAATTTTCTAGTAGTTTCTTTACGGTTTTCTATGCAGAGGATCATGTCGTCTGCAAACAGTAAGAGTTTTACTTCTTTCCCAATCTGGTTTCATTTTATTTCTTTTTCTTCTCTGATTGCTATGGCTAGGACTTCCAAAACTATGTTGATTAGTAGTGGTGAGAGTGGGCACCCTTGTCTTGTTCCTGATTCTAGAAGAAATGCATTCAGTTTTTCACCATTGAGGATAATGTTTGCTGTGGATTTGTTATAGATGGCTTTTATTTTGTTGAGGTATGTTCCTTCTGTGCCTGCTTTCTGGAGAGTTTTTTTTTTTTTTAAATCATACATGGATGTTAGTGTTCTCTACATCTATTGAGATAATCAGATGATTTTTATCTTTCAATTTGTTAATATGGTATATCATATTGATTGATTTACAAATATTGAATAATCCTTGTATCCCTGGAATAACACCCACTTAGTCATGATTTATGATCTTTTTAATATGTTGTTGGATTCTGTTTGCTAGAATTTTGTTGAAGATTTTTCCATCAATGTTCATCACTGATACTGGCCTGTAGTTTTCATTTTTGTATCAGGATGATGGTGGCCTCATGGAATTAGTTTGGGAGTTGACTTTCCTCTCCAATTTTCTGGAAGAGTTTGAGTAGTATAGGTGTTGGCTCTTCTCTAAATTTTTGGTGGAATTTACCTGTGAAGCCATCAGGCCCTGGGCTTTGGTTTGTTGGAAGATTTTTTATTACAATTTCTATTTCCATGCTTGCAATGGGTCTGTTAAAGTTTTCTAATTCTTCCTGGTTCAGTTTTGGAAGGTTATACTTTTCTAAGAATTTTTCCATTTCTTCCAAGTTGTACATTTTATTGGAGTATAATCACTCATAGTGGTCTCATGATCTTTTGTATTTCTGTATTGTCTATTGTGATTTCTCCATTTTCATTTCTAATTTTATTGATTTTTTTTCTCTCTTTTTAAAAATTATTTTTTTTAAATTGGAGGCTAATTATGTTACCATATGGTGGTGGGTTTTTGCCATACATTGACATGAATCAGCCACGGGTATACATGTGTCCCCCTTATTTCTTAATGAGTCTGGTTAATGGTTTATCTAATTTATTTATCTTCTCAAAGAACTAGCTTTTAGTTTTGTTGATCTTTGCTGTAGTCTAGATTTCTTTTTCATTTATTTCTGTTCTGATATTTATGATTCGTTTCCTTCTACTAAACTTGCTTTTTAAAATAATTATTGTTGTTCTTCTTTTCTAGTTGCTTTAGGTGTAAAGGTAGGTTATTTATTTGATGTTTCTCTTGTTTCTTGAGGTAGGCTTGTATTGCTATGAACCTTCCTCTTAGCACGTCTTTTACTGAATCCCATAGGTTTTGGGCTTTCATATTTTCATTATCATTTGCTTCTATGCATATTTTGATTATCTTTTTTATTTCTTTCATAACCTGTTGGTTATTCAGAAGTGTGTTTAGCTTCCATATATTTGTGTTTTTTTGGGTTTTTGGGTGTAGTTGATGTCTAATCTTACTACATTGTGATCTGAAAAGATGCTTAAAATTGTTTGTATTTAAAAAAAAAAAGTAGCAAAGCTAGATTTGTGGCCCAGGATGTGATATATCCTAGAAAATGTTCTGGGTGCACTTGAGAAAAAGGTGAAATCCATTGTTTTGGGGGAAAATGCCCTGTAGATATCTGTTAGGTCTAACTTGACCATTGTATCATTTAAAGGTTGTGTTATGTATAGTTGATCTATCCATATGTGTGAGTGGGGTATTAAAGTCTCCCAAACCCTTTCATACTTCTTAACAGTTGCCTTACGTATTGAGGTTCTCCTTTATTGGGGTCATATATGTTTATAACTGTTATATCTTCTTCTTAGATTGACTCCTTGCTCATTATGTGTGTCCTTATTTGTCTCTCATTGTGGTCTTTATTTCAAAGTCTTTTTATCTGATATGAGTATTGCTACTCCTGCTTTATTTTGCTCTTCATTGGCATGAAATATCTTTTTCTAGCCCCTCACTTTCAGTCCATATGTATCCCTAGGTTTATGGTGGGCCTCTTGTAGACAGCATAGATAGGTGTTTTGTTTTTGTATACATCCAGCCAGTCTTTGTCTTTGGGTTGGAGCATTTAACCCATTTACATTAAAGATAATTCTTAATAAGTATGATTCTAATACCATTTCTTTATTGTTTGGATTTGTTTTTATAGACCTTTTCTTTGTTTCCTGTCTAGGGAAGATCCTTTGACATTTGTTGAAGAGCTGGATTGGTGGTGCTGAATTCCCTCAGCTTTTGCTTCTCTGTAAAGCTTTTGATTTATCCTTCATACCTGATTGAGATCCTTGCTGGGTAGATTAATCTTGGCTGTAGGTTTTTCTCTTTCATCTTTATTTTTTAAGTATGTCCTGTCATTCCCTTCTGGCCTGAAGGGTTTCTATTGAAAGATCAGTTGTTATCCTCATGGGGATCCCCTTGTGTGTTTTTATTGCTTTTCCCTTGCTCTTTTAATATTTTTTCTTTGGGTTTTTGTTTGTTTGATTAATATGTCTCTTGGTGTGTTTTGGCTTGGGTTTATCCTATTTGGGACTCTGAGTTTCCTGGACTTGAGTTGTTATTTCCTTCCCCATTTTAGGGAAGATTTGCTAACTATTATCTCCTCAGATGTTTTCTCATGCCCTTTCTTTTTGTCTTCTTCTTTGCAGACACCTATGATTTGAATCCTGGGCATTTAATACTGTCCCAGAGGTCTCTGAAGTTGTCCTCTTTTAATTTTTTTTTTCCACTCTGCTTTATTTATTACCACCATTCGATCGTCCACCTCACTATCCTCTCTTCTGTCTCAGTTATTTTACTATTAGTAGAGTGTTTTTAATCTCAGTTATTGCATTGTTCATTATTGATGGACTCTTCTTTATTTCTTCTATGTCCTTGTTAAACATTTCTTGCATCTTCCCAATCCTTGTCTCTAGACTATTTATCTAAAACTCCATTTGTTTTCAAGACTTTGGATCATTTTTATCATTATTCTGACATCTTTTTCAGGTAGACTCCCTATCTTCTCCTCTTTTGTTTGGTTTGGCCGGTTTTTATCATGTTCCTTCACCTGCTGGATATTTCATTGTCTTTTCATTTTGCTTAACTTTCTGTATTTGGGGTGCCCTTTTTTTGGGGGGGAGTTGCTTCATATTCAATTGATCTTTTGATAAATCTGTGTGGGAGAAAGTGAGCTCTCATCCTATTCTGTTTTCTTGGGACCGCAAACTCCAAAGCCTTATTTTTGCTATCAAAAGTTGTTTCTAGTATGACCTATTCACCCTTATTTTTACCAAACCCCAAACACTGATGTCTTGACACCTTTGTCATTACTTTGGGGGGCTAATAGGTTCAGAGGCTGACAGACCTGACTTACTGTCCTGAATCTACCCCTGAGGACTTGGGTGACCTTGAATAATGATAACTACTGATATTGTTGATCACCCGTATGTGCCAGGCACTTGTCTGCTTACTCAGCATGTTTTAGCTCATTTAGTCCACACAACAACCGTCAAGATTAGTGTCATTACTTCTAGGTTACATTAGGAAAGTGAAACTAAATCATTTGCTCCAACTTTTATAGTTAAAGAAGCTAGACATAAAACTCCACCTATCTGGTACAGATCCTACATTCCTCACTTCTGCTTGGGACCTCAAGTTTTATAACTTCTGTAAGATCATTTATTTATTTCTTAAATAAGGATGTCTCTTACTAATTTTTTGATAGCTTATATTTTGGAGTTTGTTATTAACATCATGTAACAAGATTACAATAAACTGTGGAAAATTCTAAAAAATATGGGAATATCAGACCACCCGACCTGCCTCTTGAGAAACCTATATGCAGGTCAGGAAGCAACACTTAGAACTGGACAGGGAACAACAGACTGGTTCCAAATAGGAAAAGGAATACATGAAGGCGGTATATTGTCATCCTGCTTATGTAACTTCTATGGAGAATACATCATGAGAAACGCTGGGCTGGAAGAAGCACAAACTGTAATCAAGATGGCTGGGAGAAATATCAATAACCTCAGATATGCAGATGACACCATCCTTATGGAAGAAAGTGAAGAGGAACTAAAAAGCCTCTTGATGAAAGTGAAAGAGGAGAGTGAAAAAGTTGGCTTAAAGCTCAACATTCAGAAAACTAAGCTCATGGATTCTGGTCCCATCACTTCAAGGGAAATAGATGGGGAAACAGTGGAACAATGTCAGACTTTATTTTTGGGGGGTCCAAAATCACTGCAGATGGTGACTTCAGCCATGAAATTAAAAGACACTTACTCCTTGGAAGAAAAGTTATGACCAACCTAGATAGCATATTGAAAAACAGAGACATTACTTTGCCAACAAAGGTCCATCTAGTCAAGGCTATGGTTTTTCCAGTAGTCCTGTATGGATGTGAGAGTTGGACTGTGAAGAAAGCTGAGCACCAAAGAATTGACACTTTTGAACTGTGGTGTTGGAGAAGACCCTTGAGAGTCCCTTGGACTGCAAGGAGATCCAACCAGTCCATTCTGAAGGAGATCAACCCTGGGATTACTTTGGAAAGAATGATGCTAAAGCTGAAACTCCAGTACTTTGGCCACCTCATGCGAAGAACTGACTCACTGGAAAAGACTCTGATGCTGGGAGCGACTAGGGGCAGAAGAAGAAGAGGACGACAGAGGATGAGATGGCTGGATGGCATCACTGACTCAATGGGCGTGAGTCTGAGTGAACTCCTGGAATTGGTTATGGACAGGGAGGCCTAGTGTACTGTGATTCACAGGGTTGCAATGAGTCGGGGACATGACTGAGCAACTGCATTGAACTGAACAAAATTGTTGTTGGACATAACTTAGCTTTGATTCATAGGAATCCCATGCTGCTGCTGCTGCTGCTAAGTCGCTTCAGTCATGTCCGACTCTGTGTGACTCCATACGTGGCAGCCCACCAGACTCCCCCATCCCTGGGATTCTCCAGGCAAGAACACTGGAGTGGGTTTCCATTTCATTCTCCAGTGCATGAAAATGAAAAGCAAAAGTGAAGTTGCTCAGTCGTGTCTGACCCTCAGTGACACCAGGGACTAGCCCACCAGGCTCTTCCGTCCATGGGATTTTCCAGGCAAGAGTACTGGAGTGAGTTGCCATTGCCTTCTCTGAAGGAATCCCATAGAACTAATAATCTCTGAATATCTCTCAGTGCACCAGTCAGGTGTCTTGTGTAAAATAAGATGTCCTGAGGTTACTGAGCCTTCAATTTCTATATAGGTCAGTAACTGGCCTGGAACAGCCAGAGAAAGTTCTAAATCATCTGAAAAATGGATAATAATTCAGACACTAGGTAAATTTGTTTCATGCTGCAGTCTAACTACCTCCCTTCCTTATGATAAGATGTTAGACTGGACCTTGATGGAAAAGAACATAGTGTTCCATCTTCAAGTGACTTTTACCCAGTAGAATTAGGAAACTTTTATCTAAACATTAATTATTGGTGCATTAATCTCTCACATATCTACTATTTTCCCACAGTGTTCTCCCTACTATTGTATCAAGAAGTTAATGAGACTTTTGCATTGGTTTGGTATTTTCCACAAAATGGTATTATAATTAAAAGTTAAAGGTCTGTGGATTTATTTTTGTTGTCATTTGGTTGAATTAAGCTATTATAAAATAAAGCTAAGTTTTGCCTGAGATTGACTTATTGGCATTTTTCACTTGGTTTTAATGAGATCCAAAGTGTTTTATGGGGCAAGGACACTCTTGGTTCTTAGCCCATAAAATGTAGATTGGACATCCTGCTATATCCGAGGAGGCTGCCCAGTAGTTTCATCCATGTGCTGTATCTGATATTTACTTGGCAAGTGACTTCTAAAATCATTTTGAAAGTAGTTTTCTCACTGTTTATAGAGAAGAGTTTTTAGTACAAGTGTTACCAGCAAAATGGCGATTCCTCAGTCCTTGCATCCCAAAGGAAGAGACAAAAACCAGTTTTATACAGCACTAGTTTTATTAAGCAAAGTGAAAATATGCTCCTGGAAAAGGAAATCAGACTTTCTGGATACCATAAGCAGTCCTTCAATAGGGGTAGGATTGGGTTTTCAGAATGTTGGAGAGTCCCTCCTTCTGCCCTGCATTGACAAGTTGATTGACTGTTAGGTTATATAATGTTTCCCTTAGTGCACAGGAGCATACCAATAAACACCCAAGGGAAAGCCATAGTGGGGCAGAAACCTCAATGTTAATTTATTATAAATATGACATCATATATTCTGAGTTACTTTGAGCCACTTTTTGATTCTTTGTGTGCCTGCATCAACCTATGCAAGGGTTTTTTCTTGCCTGATCCTGCTGGAAACTTAGCAGTGCTTGATCATAGAAGGGAGGATCTCTTTGCATGTTCTGATCCCAGTGTCCTGGTGCAGAAAGGAAAGATTATCCCACGCCCAACACACACGGGACTTACTCATGTCTGACTGACTACCTAAATGAAGTAGTGAAAAAATAAATCTTCCAACATATTTTTTGTTGAGTAAAGAGAAAAGATCTGATAGATTTCATTTTAGTTAGTATAGTGGACAAAAAAGTAGTGGACATAGCATTTATCATACAGTAAGTAGTCAAGGTATTTTAAATGTATGAATAAGAAGTAATTTTGTTGTGCTCTGTTGTTTGTCATGTCCAACTCTTTGTGGCCTCATGGACTATATATATATATAGCCTGCCAGGCTTCTCCATCCATGGGATTTTCCAAACAAGAATACTGAAGTGGGTTGCCATTTTCCTTTTCCAAGGGGTCTACCTAAACCAGGGTTCGAGCCTCCATCTTTTTTGTCTTCTACATTGGCAGGCATGTTCTTTATCACTTGTGCCACGTGGGAAGCCCCTAAAAATAATAAGAGATGGTACATAAAAGGCATAATGGCAAGGGCCACTAGATAAATTGCTAACAAAGAAGTAACAAATATTTGTGTAAAATTTTTGCATAACAGTAAAAATTGCAATACAATCATGTCATCTCTGGAATATTTTCTAATACACATTATTATTAATTGTATTTCAGTTTGTCTGGATATCTTCAGGGTTAAAATCTCACCCACCCCACTGGGTGCGTATGCAAATTTTGACTGGCAAAACTTCCTAAAGTTGCCTACAGTAAAATGATATTTGTGAGTACGGAGAAGAGAATTATCTAGAGTCAATGACTTATATACAAGTTGAGAAAAATTCTTAAGTAATTAGTTCAGTCCTATATTCTAGCCCTTGGGTGGTGTGGAGAGAAAGCAGTTATTTCCAGGTGACTTTTCCTGGAGAAGTGTGATGCACAGTCCAATTGGTGCTACCACTCTATGAATCTGTCATGAGAGCAAGTAAGACCAAGAATAATTAACCCTATAGATAAACTGTGAGATAAACCCTATAGATAAACAAACATTCTATTTTAAGAGCTGAACTTGATAGGAAATTACACAAATCTTAGTGAAAGAAAAATCCATTCTGATCCAGAACAGAGCATTAAGGAACACTTTGGGGGTAGAGGAAACAGTTATACAACAGGCTGAATGAGCATAAATGAAAGATTCTGTATAGAAGTTCAAATATATTAGCTTTATCTTTGAAGCAGTGAAGGGGAATGCTGAGCTTTGGCATGTTGGCTCAGGGCACTTCCTTTGGCATCTGAATAGAGAATGGATTTAAGTGGTTGCGGTTGAAGCTGGGAAGCTGTTTTCTTTCAAGTGAAAAATAATGAGGATAAGAACTAGGGCAGATTAGCAGGCATATAGGAGAGGCGGTGAATTTGAGAATCATTAATAAGAAAAAAACATTATGTCAGGGCTTGATAAGTGATTGAATGTGGGAGAAGAAGAAGTCTCATTCTGACTCTCAAGTTGCTAGAATGGATGACAAGGTAGATTTAATTTTCTATCACTGAGTTAGGCAATCTAGGGAGAGGTTTTTTTTGGGGGGGGTGAGGGAGATAATATAGTCAATTATTAATGACTTTTGTTTCTTCTTTAAAATACACGTTATTTTGGAGAGGGATCTCTAATTGAGAAGCTATTTAAAACCAATGATATTGTCATTATAGATCTCATTTGAAACTTGGGGATCAAAGGGAACTAAGATGGAAAAAAAAATTCTCCAAAATAAAAGAAAAGAGAATCACCATTCGAAACATTGATTAGAAAACCATAAATCTCCTCTCCATCCCATGGAGAGCTTCATTTAATTCTTATCATTTGATGCATAAACATTGTTACAGTTTAATTTATAGTCTTCATATAAATATGTATTTTTTATGCAAAAAACATCTGCACCAAAAATTTTTGGGAATAGATGTAACCCAGATGAGATTGCAAATTCTTAAGAAATTTCATCTAATCAGATTATGAAAACAATTTTCTCACATACAAAATAATCACCAAGATTAATGTTCCTCAAGATGATATTTGGAACCATAATTTTTTCCCCTTAATTCCATAGCAACTGCAGATTGACTACAGTGATCTCTTTTTAGATGTTTCAGAACTTGAACACACGGTTTAGACAGATGGTCAGTGGAAAAGTTTCTTGAAGAATTGGTTACTGAATCTTTAAGAAAATTTATTTTTCCTTAAAATATGCATAGTAGAAGCATCAGTAATTGTATGTATCCTATTCCAAAATATTCCAAAATGTTTAACTTTGATTACTTTCATATTGAGTCATAAACCTAAAGAGACTATTTCTATAACTGAGATTCCTATTATATTTTCTTTTTCTTTTCTCTGCACCAGGGTTACTTTAGAGAGTGAGTGAGAACTTATTTTAGATGTTATGAATAATAATCCTCACAGTAATAGCTCAATACACTTCTGTCTGCAACTGAATAGAGAGCACAATCAGCTAAAAACAGTAACTATTTCAAGAGGGTTCACCTTTTAGCATACTAAAGAAATAATAAAGAGCAACTTCTACGTCCCTGGAGGCAAATGTAACATGTACAGTGCCTTTGGAATGGTTCCACTTTTTTATTTTCCCTGGAAGTCTTTAAAATGAATTCTAAGGAAGAACCTCATAAGAAGAAAATATTCTTAGTGGAAAGCATGAGCACACAATATTAGTACTAGGTTTTTGAATCTGAATCTATCTCAGGTTTTAATGTATTTCAGCTGGTATAGAATCTGCCTGCGATGCAGGAGACACTAGATCAATTCCTGGGTTGGGAAGTTCCGCTGGAGAAGGAATAGGCTACTCATGCTAGTATTCTTGGGCTTCCCTGGTGGCTCAGCTGGTAAAGAATCCACCTACAATGGGGAAGACCTGGATTCAATCCCTGGGTTGGGAAGATCCCCTGAGGAAGGGAATGGATTCCCATTCCAGTATTCTAGAGAATTCCATGGACTGTATAATTCATGGGATCTCAAAGAGTTGGACACAACTGAGTGACTTTCACTCTCACAAATTGTAAAATGGAAAAGAAAAGAGTCAATATTTATCCTCCACTGTCATTATTAGAAAACATTTTTAAATTCTATGTGATAAATATATTTTTATATTTTTTCAATGATCTCATTTGCTTTTTCCCTGTTTCCTTATGAAACTATATTTCAACTGTTTCATTTAGTGATTTAAAATTAAGGAGCTGTGAGTAGTAGCTTTAAGCAACTAAATAATTTCTTTCAGACCAAATTGTTACACAATGTAAAGGATTAAAGACCATGAAATAATAAATATATCATCTGCTGTTGTAAATAAGTTTCAATTTTCTTATAAAGGTAAAACACATTCTCAGAAACAGAGTAGTTTTAATGATCTCTTAAATCAGCATGTGCTTTATAGAAAGGCATTCTTCTCAAGGTATTTCAGTAAAACTCAAATTCTATTTTTTTCTGGTTATTTGGAAACAATTTAAAATGAACATCATTTTATGAGCTCATTTTTGCACTGCCAGAGTTTGGTTTTACTACAACTTTTTAATAAAGGAGCTATCAGGCATCAGAAAAAGAGCAAGCAATGTAATTGCTATTTGTTATTCACTATTAAGTAATTTAAAAAAGCACAGAATTACCACTTCCTGGCTTCTCCAGAAATTCCTTCTAGGCATCCAATTTCTGGTTTAGTTCTTTCCCCCCTTAAAATCTTCAGGAATATCATAAAATGGACCTTATTCTGTTGAACTTGATTCAATTTCTCATCTAATTATTGGCTGGTTACTGTGTTATTAAGCTGTGCTAAGCCTTGACTATAGAAATAGAAAAGAACAGGAAGATGTGAATTCTTTCTGTTCTTAGGGTGTATATAATTATGTCAACAAAGCAAGTCACAGCCTATTCATTCATAAGAGTTGTGATACCTGCCATCATACTTTTCCAAATTATACTACCACGCACCTAGCCCCCTGCTTCAGAATATTGTGCCTCATGTTCTTGTTCAGAAGTGAGATCCTGACCCACAGAACATCAACTCTAGCCTTGCTAACAACTCTCAGGCCCAGAGGAAGCTTCTACCAAAAAGGTCTCATTACCACTGACCTTATCTGAAGTTCAGAGAGTAGAAGAGCGCAGACACACAGAGAGAAGCTGAGATATGATAGGAAAACACACTCACACAACCTGCTGTATGTATATTCACACATATGTGATATGTATATGTATATTTATGTATATACTCTATGTATGTATGAATATGTGTATATGTCTATGTGGGCTTCCCTGATGGCTCAGTGGTAAAGAATC
This sequence comes from Neotragus moschatus, assembly GCA_006410615.1. Lineage (NCBI taxonomy): Eukaryota > Metazoa > Chordata > Mammalia > Artiodactyla > Bovidae > Neotragus > Neotragus moschatus. The sequence goes on along the minus strand of SJYA01003710.1, from coordinate 43,895 downwards.
TGCTTGACATAGAAGACTTGAGTTTGATCCCTGGGTTGGGAAGATCCTCTGGAGGAGGTCATGGCAACCCACTCCAGTATGCTTGCCTCGAGAATCCCATGGACAGAGGAACTTGATGGGGTATGGTCCATAGGGTTGCAAAGAGTCGGACATGACTGAAATGACTGAGCACACAAGCTTGTATGTGTACATACATACACTAACTCCTGGTTATGAATTAACCAGTATTTGGTTGTTTTCCAGAATTATAGAAAAGAATTAAAATTTTTATTTTTTTTTCCCAAACACCACTAGATAATCATGATGGTGTGATCACTCACCCAGAGCCAGACATCCTGGAATATGAAGTCAAGTGGGCCTTAGAAAGCATCACTACGAACAAAGCTAGTGGAGGTGATGGAATTCCAGTTGAGCTATTTCAAATCCTGAAAGATGATGCTGTGAAAGTGTTGCACTCAATATGCCAGTAGATTTGGAAAACTCAGCAGTGGCCACAGGACTGGAAAAGGTCAGTTTTCATTCCAGTCCCAAAGAAAGGAAATGCCAAAGAATGCTCAGACTACTGTACAATTGCACTCATCTCACATGCTACCAAAGTAATGTTGAAATTATCCAAGCCAGGCTTCAAAGTATGTGAATTGTGAACTTCCAGATGTTCAAGCTGGATTTAGAAAAGGCAGAGGAACCAGAGATCAAATTGTCAAAATCCACTGAATGATCGAAAAAGCAAGAGAGTTCCAGAAAAACATCTGCCTCTGCTTTATTGACTATGCCAAAGCCTTTGACTGTGTCGATCACAATAAAGTGTGGAAAATTCTGAAAGAGATGGAAATACCAGACCAGCTGACCTGCTTCCTGAGAAATTCATATGCAGGTCAGGAAGCAGCAGTTAAAAGTGGACATGGAACCACAGACTGATTCCAAATCAGGAAAAAGGGTATGTCAAGGCTGTAGATTGTGACCCTGTTCATTTAACTTATATGCAGAGTACATCATGAGAAATGCTGGACTGGATGAAGCACAAGCTAGAATCAAGATTGCCAGGAGACATATCGATAAACTCAGATATGCAGGTGACACTACCCTTATGGCAGAAAGCAAAGAAGAACTAAAGAGCCTCTTGATGAAAGTGAAAGAGGAGAGTGAAAAAGTTGGCTTAAAATTCAACATTCAGAAAACGAAGATCATGGCATCTGGTCCCATCACTTCATGGCAAATAGATGGAGAAACAGTGGACATAGTGACAGACTAGGTTTTTGGGCTCCAAAATCACTACATATAGTGACTGCAGCCATGAAATTAAAAAGAAATTACTGAACTGAACTGAAAATATTCTTGCTCCTTTCAAGAAAAGTATGACCAACCTAGACAGCATATTAAAAAAGAGATGTTACTTTTGCCAACAAAGGTTCGTCTAGTTAAAGCTATGGTTTTTCAGTAGTCGTGTATAGATGTGAGAGCTGGACTATAAAGAAAACTGAGCACCAAAGAATTGATGCTTTTGAACTATGGTGTTAGAGAAGACTCTTGAGAGTCCCTTGGACAGCAAGGAGATCCAACCAGTCCATCCTAGGGGAAATCAATCCTGAATATTCATTGGTAAGACTGATACTGAAGCTGAAACTCCAATACTTTGGCCACCTGATGCAAAGAATGACTCATTTGAAAAGACCCTGATGCTGGGAAAGATTGAAGGCAGGAGGAGAAGGGGATGACAGAGGACGAGATGGTTGGATGGCATCACTAACTCAATGGATATGAGTTTGAGTAAATTCTGGGAGTTGGTGATGGACAGGGAGGCCTGGTGTGCTGCAGTCCTGGGGTCGCAAAGAGTTGGACACAACTGAGTGACTGAACTGAACGGTAAAATGGGGTTTCCATGTTGGCTCAGTGANCCCCCTCCTCCCTTCCCGGCCGCCCCAAGCCGGAGGTTCCGCCGGGCGCGCCCTCATTCGCGGACGCCGGGGCAGACCGCCCGTCCCCCGGCCCTGCTCCGAGGAAGCCTGACTGTCCAGGGCCCTGGGGACACATTTTCCAGATGAGTCTTTCAGATTCACCTGTGCATTTAGGAGCACCGCCCCTCCCCCTTTTAGGACCCACACTCGCTCCCCTCCTGGCGATCCCGAGGGCTGCACGGAGACTAGGAACCTCGAGGGGCCTTGCGCCCCGGCCCTTAATCAGAGCAGGGTGTGCAGCTCCGCGGGCGGAGGCCGCGCCCTCCAGCCCACAGCTGCGGAACAAAGAAAGGGCAAAAATCCCGGTTCCCCGCGGGCTCCCAGCCAAGCAATTACGGTCAGCTTCCATTAGTTCAGAGCGCCACAGATGCCAAAACGGTGAGCAGGGCCAGGGCAGGTCCTCGGCGACCGGCTCCCGCAGGAGAGGGAATCGCTCGGCCCTGCCGCGCCCGGAGCTGCCCAGAGAGGCCGCCAGGCGGCCAGGGACCCGGGCGCGAGCGCGTCCTGCCCACGCCGGCGAGCGGGCGGCTCTAATCTCCAGAACAAAGGGCCGCCCCGTCACCCAGCGCCGCTGGGCACGCTCCTGAGCACGCCACACTGACCGTAGTTGTTAGAAATAGGTGTGATTTGTGTGAATGGAGAAAGGTCAGTAATTTTATGTCTTGCAAATGCTTTCTTCTCTATTAATATTTTTATTCCCGGATTTTGGAGGAGTGTCAGGGGCATGCAATTTCCATGGTGACCAGGGCTGCTAAAATGCCAGGCTGCCATGGAGGAAATTCTGTGGCAAGGGGAAAAGCAAAAGACAATAACCCCTTCGATTATTTTTTTCGCTTTATTAAATATAAACTAAGACTGAGGGAATTACAGTCCGATATGGTGAAGGCTGTATTAGTCTGAAAGCTGGAAACCAGAGGTGCATTGCGGCAAGGAGGGTTCAGGCAGCATAAGGTGCTGGGATTCACCCTGTAACAGCCCGGAGGCGGAGGCTGGTGCCAGGCACCGTCCCTCTGCTGTGACATCCCGAGGAAAGAGACGCCAGACCTCTGAGTAGGCAGCGCTGTTCATGCCAGCTCTGACATCAAATTGCTCAAGAGAGTGTGACTCTTTGGGGGAGAAAAAATGGAGGATTGTCGGGGGTATTTTGATTTTTCTTTTCTCTGTCCTCCATTTGCCCTTCATTCTCTCCCCATTCCCAAGAGGAGCATTCTGAGGGATTCTTGATCTGTTTAAAGCTTCAAAAAAAAAAAAAAAAAAAGGAAAGAAAGAAAAGAAAGCCCTCACCCTGTACCTCTTCGGCTTTTGTAAAGCTGGGTAACTAAATTGCAGGTTTGCTGACCCTTAAGCAGGTCAGCCGCGATCACTGCGGTGGAAGCGTGTTGTACTGTGATTGCACATTCCCTTGCCTTAAAATAGAAAATCCTCTTTCTCACATATGATAAGATTTTGTATTGGAAAGTAAGTTCTGTGAGGGGGGGTTGTTTTGTTTCGTTCACTACTATATTCCCAGAGCCTGTACCTGATAGAACTAAATTTGATCCCCCCCCCAAAAAAGAAGTAAATTATAGTTCCTCTCCTCCATCCCTCTAAATTCCTGTATTTTCTTCATCTCCAAGTCTGGGAGTATTAGCATCAGTGAAACTAAAGGAGAATTTTAAATCTGTGTACATTTTTATGTATATGTGAACAATTTGTACACGCATCTCTTTCTGACCTCTTAAGAGGTTTTTGAACAGTGATAGAATTGAAATCAGGCATTTGTTTTTCTTCTGGTGCGGCTTATTTCTAAAAGCAGAGACGTATTAGGGAAAAAAGACAGATCTATGATACCTAGATGAGAGAGAGACGATAGATTAGTGGATAAGAGACGAGAGAGGGAGAGAGGCGGTCCGTAGATGAGCAGAAAGATGGATGCCCTGCGCACCTCTCAGCCAGTTTCAAGCTTTCACAGCGCCGGGAGCAGAACAGATGAGGGGACCACTTCTCTCACCTGGGGAGCTTCTGCACGTGAGGCTGCCCTGAGGCGTCTGCAGCTTGGACTCTGTCCTGGCGAAAGGGCTGTGGTCTGGGGGGAGATGTGCATGGTTACTCTGTCCTTCCGTCTCGCAGAACCCTGACATGGAGGTTGATGAGAATGGGACCCTGGACCTGAGCATGAACAAGCAGCGGCCGCGGGAAGGCTGCTGCCCCATCCTGACGCCCCTGGAGCCCATGTCCCCCCAGCAGGCAGTGGTGAGCAGCCGGTGCTTCCAGCTGAGTGAAGGGGACTGCTGGGACCTGCCCGTGGACTACACCAAGATGAAGCCCCGCAGGATGGACGAGGACGAGTCCAAAGAGATCACCGTACGTCCCCTTCGTGGACCCCACCCCCGCACACCCAGTCCACCAAGCGGGCACCACTGAGGGAAAATGCCCCGGATGCACGCCTTAGCGAAAATGGTCTTTTCCCTTTAAATATGACTTTTAGCTGACTGGAGCTTAGAAGACATTTTTGGTTAACCCAGGAGAGGTTTGGGAGTAACATTGATGAGAGCAAAACAAACCATTGACTCCTTTGAACGATGAATTTTATTTTTCAACAAGTGTATTTTGTTGCAAACGATTTCTCTAAGAAAATGTGCGAATTTTCTTACAGCTTACCGATTCATTTTTCTGGGTGATAAGTTGATAGAATGCAGGGTTTTCCTTGCAGGTAAGGAATTATAAGGAGACTCTTAAATGCTTACATGTTTAATTCTGTGTTGATAATTAGCTAGCTCCTTGAAGCTAGGGACAGGGAAGTGAAAGTGAAAGTCGCTCAGTCGTGTCTGACTCTTTGCAACTCCATGGACTACAGCCCACCAGGCTCCTCTGTCCATGGAATTCTCCAGGTCAGAACACTGGAATGGGTANGAGACTCTTAAATGCTTACATGTTTAATTCTGTGTTGATAATTAGCTAGCTCCTTGAAGCTAGGGACAGGGAAGTGAAAGTGAAAGTCGCTCAGTCGTGTCTGACTCTTTGCAACTCCATGGACTACAGCCCACCAGGCTCCTCTGTCCATGGAATTCTCCAGGTCAGAACACTGGAATGGGTAGCCATTTCCTTCTCCAGGGGATCTTCCCAACCCAGAGATCAAACCCAGGTCTCCCACATTGCAGGCGGCTTCTTTACCATCTGAGCTCCCAGGGAAGGACGGAGTCTGTTCTCCAAAACACCCAAAATATGCACAGGAGCGCCCTGGAGCCTAGAATGAATTATTTTTGTGTCGTCGCCCAAATCTTTGCTGACTGCAGCATCACCAAAACACCCATGTCAAGAATGTATTTTTGAAGTAGTTACAATTTTCAAATTCAAACCATTAAAATTGTTACAATTTTCTTTAGGCTAAGAAAATAAATGAAAAAAGAATTGTTATTAGACTGACTTTTCCTCCAGTGTTCAATTCTGAAAGTTATGACATCTCCTTTATCCCCTGAAAAATGAAAATTCTTTTTGAACACAATAGGGAGACCACCATCAAAGCCATAGCATCTTACAGAAACAGAGAGGTGGATAAAAAGGAAACATTAGCTATTTGTAGGAATTGTCAGGGAAGGTACCTGTTTATAAGGCCATTACATCTGAAGCCTATTATGTTTATTCTTCAAATTGATTTAAGTATCCAGGAGAATAGAATCTGAGTGGCAAGCTAACATCCAAAGGACTTTTTCTTTCCTACAACGTTAAATCGTTACTACCAAATAAGGCATGGTAGTTGAATTTCCGAATTTATTTTAATTAAAATGAAGCCCCCATAAAGACAGCAGCTTTGCCCTCATCAAGTGTCACACGAGGGAAACTGCTCTCAGGAAACACGTTTGCTGAACATCGCCACCTATAGGAATTTCTAGGTTACTGCAAGGGGCCCCTCTCAGCCAAAGAATATTCTATTAAAAAAAATTTTTTTAATGCTGCCTAACATGGGGTCGCTAAGAGTCGGACACGACTGAGCGACTTCACTTTCACTTTTCACTTTCATGCATTGGAGTAGGAAATGGCAACCCACTCCAGTGTTCTTGCCTGGAGAATCCCAAGGGCGCGGGAGCCTGGTGGGCTGACGTCTATGGGGTCGCACAGAGTCGAACATGACTGAAGTGACCTAGCAGCAGCAGCAGCAGTGATTTAAACTCACAGCATCAGTCTCTTTTGGTCTTCCCTTGCCTTGGGACTTAAAGCATGTAAAATACTTCCACAGTGTAGAACGCTTAGCAAAGATTGCCAGACGCCGCAGGTATCTCTGCGTGTAAAGCTTCAGCTCTGCCTGTCAGTGTTGGATACAGTGCCGTAGGTCTTGAACCCGGTGAGCAAGGTCCACTGAGTAGCTGGTTTGGCGGCCTGGCCGCTTCTCTGCCCCTCCTGCCCTTGCAGCTGCAGGAATTAGAATTTCCGCACTGAACTAGGGGTTTAGAGCAAGCGGTGAGACAAGGGCCACAGAGACCAGAGACGCTCTTTGAATGAAACTGGGCTTGCATCCTTGCGATGAGAGTGTGTTGGGTTTTAAGGGTAAGGTTGGGGCGGGGCGGGGCGGGGCGGGGGCAGGACATGGAGAGGGGGGCGCGGGGCGCAGCCTCAGGTCGGTGTGTGCAGTGTCTTCTGTGGCCCTGAAGCTGTGTTTCGCCCGCAGCCAGAAGACTTGGACCCCTTCCAGGNCGGGGCGGGGCGGGGCGGGGGCAGGACATGGAGAGGGGGGCGCGGGGCGCAGCCTCAGGTCGGTGTGTGCAGTGTCTTCTGTGGCCCTGAAGCTGTGTTTCGCCCGCAGCCAGAAGACTTGGACCCCTTCCAGGAGGCCCTCGAAGAAAGAAGGTACCCAGGGGAGGTGACCATCCCGAGCCCCAAGCCCAAGTACCCCCAGTGCAAGGAGGGCAAGAAAGACCTGATAACGTAAGCGCGCGGCGGCCGGCCGCTCCCCCAGCCCCTCCTCTGGCGCACCTCTACCCGGGTCTGTATCTGCCTTGCCGTCTGAGCATGCGACACGCACAGCGCACAGATGTCCCCAGGGGCCAGGCGGGCGGGCGGCAGGCCAGCCGTGGACGCGTGTTCTGAGCGACGCTCTGTGCTATGGAGACGCCATTTCCATGTGACCCCGTGCATCCGCAGCTTTCCTCAGGCAGCTTAAACCCCGTGCAGACATTGCAGCTAAACTGGAAACAATGAAACTTTTTTCAAGTTTTTTTTTTGGGGGGGGGAAACATGCTTACTACTTTGGCTGTTTTTGTTTTTGTTTGGCGGCAGATGTCCAACACCAAGGTGTGATGGGAGTGGTCATGTGACTGGCAATTACGCCTCGCATAGAAGGTGTGCCTTCATTTTTCTCATGGTGGATTCTGTCTTTTCAATTTATTGTTTTCAGCTTACCTCAACAATGCTGTCCCAGCACAAACGTTGACTTCTGTGTCACCCCTCCAAGTGCTATATGTTGACCTTCAAAAGCACGCTAATCAACATGTTCCATAAAGTCTTTTATCTCAAAGCAAGCTGCCTAAATTTGGAATATGATTTACAGACATTGAGACCAAAGAGCCCAAATATTTGAATCTTTTCAAACGGTTTCTGCAAAGACATGCTTCCTTAAATTTCTATGGAAACATGAATTAGTTCATTGCACCAACAAAATTCAATATACAGCACTTTCCCCATCGCTTTTCTGCATTCAACCTTTTGATTTCAGTTTTGTGTTGTGTCTGTTGGGGACGCACGCTGGGCCTCGGGGCTTCTCACCGGACTCTTCCGGCCTGTCTTACAGTCTGTCGGGCTGCCCGCTGGCTGACAAAAGCATTCGAAGTATGCTGGCCACCAGCTCACAGGAACTCAAGTAAGACTTAACGAAAATCCTCTCTTTCTAAAATCTGTTCACTCAGTGGTAACAAAAGGGGTGTGCTGTTTGCAAAGAAACGTGTGTTTACCAAGCCACCTGTGTGCACCAGCGCCTCAACTCGGCACACGTGGACGTTCTTGAGAATTCGGGTCACCTGTGTGGGCGGTCCATCTGCCTTTTCCCTCTTGTCTACCTCTAGCTTTTCGGATCCCAGCCTTTCCATCTTGAATTTTCTAAGGCATAGGTATTTCCTCTCCAGATGTGCATGCACGTGGAAGGGGAGTTTTACAGCGTTACTCAGACTGCGAGGAAGTGCTTGTCATGTGAAAAGTCAGAAGCTGATTTTTTTTAAAGTCAGTGCTTACTGTGATCATTTGTAGAATGGGTATTTAAATAGGATGAATGATCAAACCCCACCATGATCCTAGCCACTTCCTTCAGGGCCCTGTGCTCAGAGCTACAGATGCTCATCGGGGCGGCCGTAACCCAGCTCCGGCTTCAGCAGCACTCCCAGCATGGCCCCCTCTCCTCCGTGCCTGTAACTGTCTCTGGGTTTTCAGCGCGGGTCTGGTCAGCCGCATCCACACTGCCAGGCTAAGGGTTCTCTTCTCTGTGTCTCTGTAGATGTAAGGAGGTAGCTGGGCGTGTTCACATTCAGATCCTAGGCAGGTTTTGGAAGAAGTCAGGCCAAGCCCCAGCCCGTGTATTAAGACCTGCTGTCACCTAGTTGGGACGGACATTCGAGTATCTGTCAGGAGAACAAGGGCGAGACGAGCTTTCCACAGCCTGATGAGAACCAAGATTCTCCAGTCATCGTTTTTAATTACCTGGCCTTTTACAAAACTCATCACGTCACATTGCTTGGCTCACATTTCGTTTGGAAAGGGCTTTCCTTCTGATGCAGAGAAAATTCTGCTTTCAGACCCCGTTGGGCTCCCTCCCCCAGGAACCCCCGCGACAGAACAGGGCGTCGGTCCGCGGGCTGCAGGCCCTGTTTCACTCCGTGTCATTTCTTGCAGGACCCCTGTCCAGGGCCCTAGCGCCATAGACCACCTGCTCATGTTCAGTGACCTCCTGAACTAGCCCTCCCGCCACCAGACCCTGGAGTTCTCTTCGTGGCGGCGTGTAAACACCGGGAGGGCAGCCTCTTGCTTGACGGCTGTGCGGTCTGTAGCCGTCCATGCAGTGCCTGGCGGACACGTAGCTTAGGACCTCAAACGGACAGCGTTAGCAAGAACCATCCAGCCCGCTCTGTTAAGACCTTTTCCGTGGCTTGAAACCATGTTCCCCTCACGATCGAAATGGGGTTAACCGTACTCGGACCTTGGCTAACACTGCGGCACACGGCGACTTCCGTCTGCCTCTCGCTGAGGAGGGCGTCTCCAGTCCCAGCAGGCCAGCTGTAAACGGGACAGCCTGGGGACAGCTTCCTGGGAGCGCGGCTTCTCCTTGGTGGCCTCCAGTCGGAGGCCTGAGCAGGCTTCCGGTGGGTCTGGCTCTCCTTGGTTTGCCTCCATAGCCTTTGGGCTTAGATGGTCGTGTTGATCTGAAGCTCCAGGCAGACCGGCTCCTCCTCCAGGGTTGGCACTTCCTTGTTGCCGCATCCCTCCTTGGAGGCCGGTGTGATATCCACACCGTCAGCATCTTCAGAGGGGGTCCGCCCTTCACAGCCTCCTGTGCGGGGTGGGCGTCCCTTGTCCCCTCCCTGGCCCTCCCGGAGGGGAGGCCACAGGGGCCTTCCCTGCTCCCAGCTGTCTAAAGGCCTCTGTCACCTGCGACTTGTCTTTGCAGCAAGTAAATCCTGTTTCGACTGACCCTTTTCCCGGGAAATCCAAACTTGACAAGTTTTCTGAAGTACTCTGTTTCACCTCCACGTCTACTATAAATAATCTGATATTTAAACAACTGTTTTTCACTTGAGGATAAGCCTTTCTCAGCTGAGGATACCTTAGGTTACACTGTGGCTTTTTCTCGTTAATCTTTTAATGGGTGACACTCCTCCATCTCTGGCTTTTTCCTGCAGCCACAAAGGCTTTCCCTGCACAGAAGCAGAGATTAATCCTTTTGGGATTTGCAGCTGCTTCCTCTAGAATAATTCACGCACGTGCCCCTTTAATAGCTTATTCTTTCCATGTATATTTTCAACAGTCTGGTTGATTCTCGCTGCACAGCCTCTTACCCGGTTAAGAGTGTGTGAGTCAATGGTCGCCACCTCTTCATACAGACACCTTTGGGTCTCAGTTGCCTCAAAATTTGCTCTCTCTTCTGCATCAGCTAAGAAACAGAAGCTTCTGAGAATGTTCCTCTTGTCACTTCTAACGTGGACTTTTGTTAGTTGGCTGTTAACAGGACATTCTTGATTTCAAACAGGCAACGGGTTTTGCCAGATACACTCTGGGTCTTGGGTCACCCATCCTCTTGAACTTCCTGAGATGACACTTACCCAGAGTCTTAAGAAGAAGCCGATCATTTTGTCGACTTGTGTACAATATGTAAACTGAACGTGTATTAAAATGTCATGTGTCCATGAATATCATTCAGACTCTGCAGCTACTGCTTTCCCGTCCCTGGTCCGAGGGCAGGTCGGTGACCAGGCAGTGAGGCAGGTGATGGCACGCGCGAGGTGGGCCGGAGGCAGGTGGCATTCCCCAGCCTCCCAGGCTGGTGCTTACGGCCGAGTGTCCCCCACAGCGCCCCGCCGACCGTGAAAGGACTCCTGACTGTGACAGTCTTTGAGACCCCAGGCAAGGGGAAAAAAGGGAATAAAATCATCCAAAGAAATGTGATTTTTTTTTTTTTTTGGTGAGAACTCCACCTAATGTAAGTCAGCTCTGATGCTCGAGGGGAGTCTCTTCCCTGAAACTTTCCGGGGCTGAGATCATCTGAGCGTAGCCACAGAAGAGACCTCGTGAATCACGCCACCTCATCCCCAGTGCTGTGTTTTGTTTTAAAGAAACCACATCCTCCCAGCCAGAAGTTCTCTTTCCTACTCCCCGGCGCAAGATCAGTGCAGACTCGGGCGTGATGTAGGTGTGCCAGCCGGCTCTGTGACCAGTTTAAACTGAATCGAAGCTGATTCAGAGCAGAAGCGTCATCTCTAGTAATGGCCCCACACTGGCTGCTGTGTACACTTGGGAGGACACATTCGAGCCCTTGGGGCGCGAGTCTTTGTCTTCCAGACCCAGAACCTCTGCGGTTTATGCAGGTCCTGGCTGGAGAAGGAACCGTCGCCCTCGGTTCCCTTTCCTGCTGAGCCTGAACTTGGACGCAGTCCTCGGGGGTAGGGGCGAGCCTTCCTCCTGGTCTCTGCCCTTCAAAACATTCTCGTGTGTTCTGTCCTTCCCAGGCACCTGCCCCGGGTATTTCCACCTTGGACATAGGAATTTCAATCACGTACGTCACATAACGTTGCTTTTTAAAACCTGGCTGTGTTTATTTAAATTGAAGATTAGAATTCTAAACTTGAGCCAAGATACGGCTTTTCTCTAAAGGTTACTTGTTGCTGGAACTTTCGAGGATTTCCTCATCAGCTGTGGAGGTGGTGCAGGTGTCGGGAAGTCACTGGCCAGGACCAAGCAGAGCCTCGGCCCCTAGCTCCCGTTGTTCCGGGCACAGGAAGTTCACCCACCTTCACCGTGGGCCGAGCTCTGAGAAACGGTCCTCACTGCTAGCATCTCCCACCCCCTTGGTTCCCAGCAGTATTTCCAGGGAACTTTGTGAATCACTCCTGCTGTGGACTCGAACCATGGCCTGCACGGAGGGCGTGTGTCTGTGCGGAAGGAGGCACGGGACCCCTGGACAGTTAGCTCCCCTCAGCAGAGGTCGTCCTGAGGCTTCAGCTCTCACACTGGGGGAGACAGGGAGCACCCCTCGGACACCCTTCTTTCAGTTAGAAAGTCACTTCATTCTGCAACAGCAGAGCCACCTGAGTGCCCCACTGTATGCGTGAGGGTCTGTACAGGGCCGGCCGCAGGCCCCCGGGGTCTCATCAGACCACAGACAAGACCCACCAGGACCCCGTGAGCCCGGCGCGCCCCGAGATTTACAGGGCTCCCCGCCCATAGCAGCACCCTGGACGGTGGAACAGGCCCCCTCATGAGGGTGGGGTGGTTTACACCCTGTGAGAAGGGGGAGACTTGGGCCCACCTTTCAGATGTGGAAACTGAGGCTGGGTGGTCGGCGGCTCAGTCAGTAAGTGGCCCAGTTGCCTTTTCCACACTTCATGCTGCCTTTTCAAAATTAGTAGCCCTGAACTGGGTCTGGCTTTGGATGAAGAATTAAAGGTTTGTGCTTAACTGCGTGGACATCCAGGCTCTGACTTTTCTTCTTTCTTCGGAAGGTTTCAGCTTTAGAGCTCGAGCAGTTTTCTCACGACCCACAAGGGGAACTAAACGGGGGTCGGGCCCGCGAGGCTGAGCTCCCAGGCGGGGCCTGGCAGTGGCTGTGGGAGGCCGTTCCTGGGGTCTTCTGTCATCCCCGGCCGTCTGTGTCCCTGCGTGTGTGGAAGGGTGATGGAGTCTGTGGGTGGCATTCTTCTAAACATACCCTAAGAAACCCAGCTTGCTGCAGGTGTGTTCTGTTTTACCATAAGGAGGGCCAGTTGAAGTGTTTCACATGGGAAATGGACGAGAGCGCAGTGTAGGGAAGCTTCTGCAGTGAGACTGCCTCAGGACGACTCCAGTCACACAGACATACATGTGCTCACACGCTCACAGAAACAAACACGCGCGTGCTCACAGAGCAGAGCCGCCGTGCTCAACTGAGGGTCCTGGAGGAAGGCCGGGGCTGCCCTCTCCAGCTAAAGGCAGCCCCGGAGGGCCTGCCTGGGGGACACTGGCCCCACAGACGGGCGTCATGGGAATGTTTGTGCTTGCAACAAGAACTGACTGGTCGTAAGAATTCACAGGTTCTAAGAGCCTCCTTCCTGTTCCTTCTCTTTCTGATGGCTGCTCTTAGGCCCAGGTTACTAAGGGAGAGACCCAGTGGTTGGGTTTGGGATTACGTTTTAATCACCTTTAACCGTGCTCACGCGTGAGTCAACCAAAAACAAGGCGAAGCGAAGCAAGCAAGGTGCTGCTGTGCCCTCGCCTCTATAGCGGGAGCTGCGCTTGCAGAAGCGCCGGGAGCCCCTCAGCAGGGCCTGAGACGCAGGCTGGGTGTGCGTGTTGGTCCCCCACCATCTGCCAGGTCTGGAGCAGGTTATGAGGAAGGCTGCAGCATGGAAAACCAGACAGGTCATCAAAGGGGGGCTCAGATGTAGCAGCAGACTCCATGAAAGCAAAGCACCAGCGCCGCCTCTCCCGTCAGCGGCATCAAGTCTTCATCTGTGAAATGGGCGCGTCTGCACCCGGCTCACTGTAGACGCTCAGTGATTGTCATCAGGCATCACCATGGCAGCACACACGTCCCTCAGTTCAGGGTAAATTGCTGGGTTTTCTGGCAACATGAAGCAGAAGGAAAATGTAAGCGCTAATTTAGTGTTTACCAAATGATTTTGTGACCTCCTTGGGATAAGGAGAACTTCAGTTCACTCTGAGCTCTTCTGAGCCTCCAGCTTTGGAGAGCTTTATAGCAGGTCCTTTAATTTCGAAAGAAAAATGAGAGGAGAGGCAGTGCAGCAGTCACGCCTTTTGGACCGCCTGGGGTGAGGGACGTTGCAGGTGGGGGTGCCCAAGGGCTGGGTTCTCCCTGCCATGTTCCCATGTGCGCGCGCCTGTGCATGGGCACTGTGCACGTGTGTATACATGTGTGTGTGTGCACGAGCACGTGTGTATTGTGTGTGCACAGTGCACGCGTACACGTGTGTGAGCATGTTTGCACATGTATGTACGTGTATGTGTGTGAGCGTGTGAATGCATGCGTGCCTTGTGGGGTATGTGTGTGCATGACCATGTGTGTGTCTGTGTGAGTGTGGACATGTGTACGTGTGAGCAGGTGTAAGCATGTGTGCCTGTGTGGGTGTGTCACATGTGTGTACATGTGTGTGGCCATGTATGCATCTGTGCAAGTGTGTGTGAGCATGTGTGCGCATGTGTGCCTGTGTGTGGGGTGTGTGTGTGCACGTGTGTGTGTGAGATAGCATGTGTGCATCTATGTGTGGGTGTGCACATGTGAACGTGTGTGTGCGTGAGCATGTGTGCATCTGTGCATGTGTGGGTGTGCACATGTGTGTGCGTGTGTGAGCATGTGTGCATCTGTGTGTGAGGGGGTGTGCATGTGTGCCTGTGCATGTGTGGATGTGTACACATGAACGTGTGTGCATGAGCATGTGTGCCTCTGTGCACGTGTGTGTGTGCACGTGTGTGTGTGTGTGAGCATGTGTGCATCTGTGCATGTGCGGGTGTGTACATGTGTTTGTGTGTATAGGTGCAAGCATGTGTGCATCTGTGTGGGGGTGTGTGTATGCATGTGTGCCTGTGCATGTGTGGGTGTGTACATGTGAACATGTGTGTGCGTGAGCATGTGTGCCTCTGTGCATGTGCGGGTGTGTACATGTGTGTGCGTGTGTAAGCGCAAGCATGTGCACCTGCGTACCTGTGCGTGCGTACTGTGCACGAGTGCATCTGCAGGCCAGCACAGGTGTTCTCACTTCCGGTTGTTGCCATCATCACGTGGGCAGCCTCCTGCTGCCCCGAGGCCCTCTGTCCTCACATCCCCTCAGTAAAAAGGGATGTTGTGCAAAGTCCTGAGCTTCGAGGTGGAACCAAACACTGGGAGAGGGCATTTCCTGGAAAACCATAAACTGAGCTGGTCATTCTTTCATTTTAAAAGCTTGTAACCCACATCCAGAGATAAGACCCCCCTCTCTGCCCTCAAGGCGCCCAGGCCCATGTTCACAGCCACCAGGGAGAGTGCAGGGAGTTCTGGCAGATGGAATGGGGGCCCGATTGGAAAGCCTCCTGGCAGACAGAGGCCTGGAGGAGGCCTTGGGGGAACGGGGGACATGGCTGAGCTGAGGGGCTGGGCACAGCTGAGGGTCTGAGGGCCCAGGCAGGGGGACTGGAGCCCCGGGCCCTGCGGTTCAGGGTAGGGGGGGCGCAGAGTGGAGCCAGCCAGCCAGGCCATCCTCCTGGGTGCCGAGTGGACGCCCCTCAGTGGGCCCTGGCCCAGCTGGCAGTCGTGGGTTCCATCCGGGACCACACTTGAATCAAGGCTCATCGCAGACAGCCATCAGGAGCCCAGCCCTTGGCCTCCCAGGCACCTTCCCCATCACAGTCAGGGATTTGCCGGACAAGCCACGAGGCTGCCCAGAAAATCTGGTCTTGTCAGCCCCAAGAAATTGAATCTTTAGGCTGTTTCTTGGTGTTTCATCATCCATTTTCATCAAAACTAAATGAAACGTGATTAATGAGGCCAGATCCCCAACCCTCTCTCTGCTCAGTCACACAGTAATTAGAGTCTGTGTGGAAGCTCTGTAGGTCTGATGGGTTTCACCGGGGCCCCTGGTCCAGGACTCTCGTCGAGCAGACCCCCACCCCCGCCACCACTGGCGGACGCAGCATCCTCTTCTGCTAAAGTGGGGGTGGGCCCAAGGGCCCCGCATTTTGTGTCACCTTCAGCCTGCTGTGTGCGCTGTCTTCCAAGAGGCCAAACCAACCTCTTCTGCCACCTGGACGGCCCGCTCGCTGGCTGTCCACAGACCAGCTGGCAGTGACCACTGAGTCTGCCTCGAGGAACAGGAGCCCTGAGGGACAGATCCCCCTCCTGGGGAGGGCGCTGAGTTTCTAACGGCAAAGCTGGCCTTGAGTTTTTTATGTTTTTTATTGTGACACACTTGGGGAAGATTTAAGTCCAGAAAAAGGCCATGAGGAAGACCTTTCTTAAGACATATTTCTGAACATTGCTTTTCTCCATTTTGAAATGGTGACATTTTAACACAGACATCAGACTGTACTGAATGATGTTAATATTTCTAAATAAATAGAACACAATTTGTAATCTAATCTAAGCTAAAATAGCCCACGGTATACAATCTATTCTGAGAAGGCAATGGCACTCCACTCCAGTCCTCTTGCCTGGAAAATCCCATGGATGGAGTAGCCTGGTGGGCTGCAGTCCATGGGGTCACTAGGAGTCAGACATGACTGACGAACATCACTTTCACCTTTCACTTTCATGCACTGGAGAAGGAAATGGCAACCCACTCCAGTGTTCTTGCCTGGAGAATCCCAGGGACGGGGGAGCCTGGTGGGCTGCCATCTATGGGGTTGTACAGAGTCGGACATGACTGAAGCGACTTAGCAGCAGCAGCATACAGTCTACTTAAAAATTACTCCTTGAATACATTTAATCTTTAACTGCAAGATTAATCTTCTTTGTAAAATTAAGAATATAAAAGATACAGCATATTTGGTGCATGTGAACAAAAGGAAAAGTGACCTTCCTTATAATTTCAAGTACTGCAGTTTTAAAATATGTATTTAAACACACTGTATGTCAGTGCGTGAACACCCATGTGCGTGAGTACAGGTATGTTGTCTGTGTCATTAGGCCAGGCTTCAAGGCCAGACACATGGCCCTTCATGAAGCACGTTGGATTGCCTGAATCTTCCTTGTGCGTTACATCTGGCTAAACTTGGCCTCTCCTAATTATTGGGAAGCCAGTCCCATTTTCTTCTCACCCCGGGCTCCTCTGGGCGACTCAGAAATGACCTTCCTTCTCGCTCGGCGGCTGGCCCGCCCTGGCCCCAAGCTGCCTGAGAAGCTGCTTTTGTGCGGAAAAGGAAGGTCTGACCAGGGAGGGTTCGGTCGCACTGGCCTTTTTATTCTAGTAAACACTTCTAATTTATAGTTCCCCGGAGCAGAACGAGCGAAATTGGAAATAAAGCAGATGATCCCCCCGGGAGATCATCGGCAAGGTTTTGGAGGGCATTTCTGCTGCAGTTTCAGGAGAGAGGACCATGCTCTTCAGGCTTCTTTCTTGATCGGAAAGATCGACTCTGGGGGAGTGAAGGGGCGTTTGTGGGCCGGGGGCCGTGAGCAGAGACGCCCAGGAGCAGACTCACGTGTGCATTTGTCCCTAAGCGTGACCCCTCACCCTCCGGGAGCCACAGGTCAAGGAAAGTCCCATCCCTTCTAGTCTAGTGTCTCTTTTTCGCATTTTTACAGAGACAGGTCCCAGGTGCCTGTGGGTCTTGCTTAGTCGTCTCCAGGTAGTTCAGGTGCTTAATCCTGTTGTCTGCCTACAATAAGAGATGGAGACCCCTGCTGCCTTCGCAGGGGATTCGAGAATACTGTTACAGTAGAAAGACATGAGAGCTGCCTCTCTAACCTGACCTTTTCAAGAAAAAATAGACATTAAGTGCAAATACTTTCTGATCATCAAAACGAAGGTGTGATTTGGCTTTATGATGTGAGTCTCTACAAGAGTGTCCAACAGAACTTTCTGGGGCTGTGAAAATGTCCATTCTGGCAACCATGGCCACGCATGGCTCCTGAGAGGGTGATGAAGCTGAGGGACTGCATTTCTGGTGGTATTCTGCGTGATTGATCCAGATTTAATAGCCACGCCTGTCAAGTGGACAGTGCCGCGCAGAACCTTGGACTTCACTGACCTGTTCTTTTTTAACATTTGCTTCATTGTTTGGCTGCGTTGTCTTCGTTCTTCGGGGGGTGGGGGGAGGTGGCGGTTTCTCCCTAGGTGCAGCACATGGCCTGTGTTGCCCCTTGACCCCTTGGTGGATCTTAGTTCCCAGACCAGGGATTGAACCTGAGTTCCCTGTGCTAGAAGGCAAATTCTTAACCAATGGACCACCAGGGGAGTCCCAGTACTGTTGTTTGTATATAGTTTTACTGTATTCAGGAATATTTTATTCCTGCAACCAAAAGGTTTACAAATTTTTAATCATCTGTTTCCTAAACATTTTTTTGGTACTATTAAGACACTGACAAATAGGTTCAGTTCAGTTCAGTTCAGTGGCTCAGTCGTGTCCGACTCTTTGCGACCCTGTAAATTGCAGCACGCCAGGCCTCCCTGTCCATCACCAACTCCTGGAGTTCACTCAGACTCATGCCCATTGAGTCGGTGATGCTGTCCAGCCATCTCATCCTTGGGTGTCCCCCTCTCCTCCTGCCCCCAATCCCTCCCAGCATCACAGTCTTTTCCAATGAGTCAGCTCTTTGCATGAGGTGACCAAAGTACTGGAGCTTCAGCTTCAGCATCATTCCTTCCAAAGAAATCCCAGGGCTGATCTCCTTCAGAAGTCCTTTTATATTTACATTCTGTCCTCTTTTTAATTTCATGCCATTTATACAGATTAAAACTAAATAGCATACAAGTTTCACAGTGGTTTTTTTTTTTTTTTTTCAGAATAGAATATTTGCATGTTGCACCGAAACCTCCTTGTTTTGGACCAGTCAGGCAGCATTCGATACAAGGTAGTGGAAAGCCTCTATTATTTCAAAAATATATTCGACTTTATTACTTTCAAACTTGTACGAAATTCAAATCTGGTTAAGCAGGTGTCATCAAAGAGCACCTTGGGCTGCTTCTGTGGTGACTAAATAAGCCTGGCTGATAGTTCGCATATACAGTATTAGTACCTGGGGCGAGGAAGTGGTCAGAAGCCTGCTCTCTGTTCATGGCTGGAATCTTCCTCTTGTAAGCTTGCTCACTTATCCCCCTAGTTAGCCTGCCTGTCAGGAGAGCTGCTCCACGGAGGGACCTTCAGCCCCTCCCCATCCCAGTTATCCTTGGCGTCTGGATCCTGAAGATGCCACCACAGAGCGCAGGGCAGAGTCTGGGACTCAAGACCATAACTTGATTTTGCTCGTTTTCAACTCCAGGGCTGCAGAGAGCAGCTCCGGCTTGGCGTCCACGCTCGCGGGGTGTGTGGCTGCGCGGCCTCTGCTCCATGAACCCTGCACTGGCCTGGGAACATCAGCTCCGCGTCCCTCTGCTCGCATCATCCTGTGGGCAGGGGGCTCTGGTGCCATCTTACTCCTTCCTTCGGTTGCAGTGAACTGTACTGGGGTGTGCAATCGCCCACCACAGGCATGTGTGAGTGGAGCTTAGCTGAGAGGGGGCACCATGCGCTCTTAACAAGACCAGGAAATTTGAAAATGACTTTCTGGGAGCAAGGCTACTATAAGCTCAAAAAATTGAGAATGTAGGGGAAGAAAAATTACATATAATATCATCTCTGTACAAAATACGAGTTAGCTTTTTTATTAATCACATCTACCGAGGATCTTAAGGCTGCTTCTTCATGTACCATGCAGGTTATGGAGTCTTTAAAAGGTGCATCAGATTCCTGGGGGTGGGGGTGGTGATTCTGTAGCTTCCCTCTTGACATAGAACAATGATCAACCACAGACACCCAGCCCAGGAACGCGGGTGGGTGACACGTCAAGGTCCACCCGTCCTTGTTGCCAGCAGTGGACAGTTAGGCCTGCAGGTGGATCGCAGATGGCATGGCGCCCTAGGAAGTTGGGTGATGAGCCCCGTGCACATACGTCTCATTTCACAGACCCACCAGCGCCTGTAGTCAAGCCTTACACACGGACCACTGGCCAAGGGTGTGTGCTGTTCTCTGGGTTTTCATGTAAACCCCTGTGTGGACTCTGGGGGCCAGGGAGGGGCGGCCGGGGGAAGGTCCTGGAACATGAAGCAGTGCATCAGGGCTCAGACCCCGTCAGGCCTCCAGGACTCAGAGCTCCAGTCCAAGGAGGTGGGTGTCAGCGCAGCGGGGCTGTCACCTGCATCTTCCACCCATCACACCGGCCCGCATGGAGGGTGGCTTGTAGATTGGCAAGGGTGGGGCAGAGGTCTGTGGGGAGGCCTTGGTGACTGCCAGCGTTGGAAGTGATCCCAAAGACGAGGTCAGAGCAAAGCTGGTGCCAGGAGCAGTCAGACTCTGGGGGTCCTGCCAGAGGAATGTGATGTAAGCAGGTGGGCACCCCCCAAAGGTGCCCCCTCCACCTGCATTCCCCAAAAGCAGGGAGCCTGGGGAGAGACTTGGAGCTGGTGAGGGTGCAGCTGCAGACTGTCCCAGGCCATCAGAAGAGGGCCTGGGAGCGCGAGAGGCGCTCAGGGGCTCCTGGGGCTGGAGCCCGGTCGTCAGCATACACGTGGCGACTAAAGCTCCTGAACTAGAAGAATGGGTCGCCAGGAGCGCTGCTGATGGAGGAAGCCCGGACTGCGGCTGAGCCTGGGGTCGCCTTCTGTTCAACTCCACTGGAGGAGCCCAGGGCCACCAGATCACTGCCTGGAAATGGACACTGTCACAGAGCGTCCACGTCCCGCCACAAAGAGGTTCCCCCCGTGGCCGGCCGGCCCCGAGCCCAGCGGACCTTGGGGCCCCCTAGGGCCCGGCGGCACGGAGGTCTCCCGCGCACCAACATGGCGGCCGGCGCGCACGCCACGCGCTGCCTTGCGAGGGCGCGTGGTCTGGCTGCGACTGATGACGCATTTCCCCTCACGTCATCAGAGCGACAGGCTCCTCCCGAGCCCGCGGCCTCACTGCCCGCTTTCCCTGGACGCTTGCTCTTCCTGCCGAGGCTGAGCCGACAAACCGGGAGCGAGTGGGAAAGTGTGATGACGCGGGTCCTCCACCGGAGGCGGTCCCACCGACGGTCTGATCCTTGAGCAGAGCCGCTCCCACGCGCCGCCCTGAGGACGGCGGGCCCCGCTAGGCCGGACGACCCGGCGGTGTGTCCAGCAGCGGGGAAGGCAGTGCTGCTCAGCACTTTGCTGGGAGAAGAACCTCGGCTACACCTCAAGCGTAGATTTACAGACTGTTTCGCCTTAGGGTTCCCTGGTAACTCTGCCTGCAATGCAGGAGGCCCAGGTTAAACCCCTGGGTCGGGAAGATCCCCTGGAGAAGGGCATGGCAACCCACCCTAGTATTCTTGCTTGGAGACTCCCATGGACAGAGGAGCCTGGGCAAAGAATTGGATGCGACTGAGAGACTAACGTTTTCACTTTTTGATTTTCCCCTTGAGCCTAAAGATGGGTTAAGAGACCCTGAGATGCACGTGTCTCAGTTCTTCGGGTAGCTGTCTACCGTGTGCTTACTTCACAGTGCAAAACTGTTCCGGCACTCTCCCTTGTGTGGCCCTTTGCCAAGCCCTGGAGCTGACCCTTCTCTCCATCCAATCCCAGACTGTCTCCGGGAGCCCAACCTCGGAGCTGGGTGCGCCCTTCACAGAGCTGGCTGACCCCTCACCGGGGCTTGGGCTCCCCCGTGAGCCTGGCACCCCAGCTCTTTCTGCAGCTGTTGTGTTTTGTCTTGCATGCGGTCTGTGAGGTCCTGTGGTCACCTGCACCAAGCCCAGGACAGAGGCTTCTGAGGGCGCCTTTTGGGGCTTCAGCATCTGCCCGGCCCTCAGCATCACTTGACACTGCGCTGGGGATGCCAGCTATTTGAGTAAACAAGCTAATGAATGAATCGGAGTAAGTTGATTTGTGCAATGCAGTCTTATAAGGAGCCTGTGATCTTGCAGGGGGACGCATTTGTGTCAGCAGGCAGGCTGACCAGCGGACCCTGGGCGCAGGCGGCCACGTGTCTGAGCCCCAGGTTTCCCCTGGGAAAGGAGGGGATTTGACGGATGATCTGGAAAGTTCCAGTCAGTTCATAAACGCTGATGCCCTGGGTGGGAAGGAGACATCGGTAAGGGGCGCTCTACAAGGTCAGCCTGAGACAGGGGACAGAGCTGCGTGTGGACGGACGGTCTTGGTGACAGCCACATGGAGCCCTGGTGGCTCGTGCACGACCTGGCTCCAGCCTCGCTCTGCTGAGAGGTGTGCAGCCTCTCCTGTACCCAGACCATGATTTTCCGAGTGAAAAGAAAAGAGGTAGAAAGCTGGGGTGGAAGCAGCATCACGGTCCAGCAGGAAGCTGAGCGGCCAGTCTGCTGTGCCCAGCGCCCGAGCAGACAGGCAGCTTGCCCTGCAGGCGGCAGGGACGAGCCCCAGGCCCCCCGGAGCCCCCACAAGTCACGGAGCTGGGCAGTCTGAGCTCAACTCTGAAAAGATGAAGAGGAAGCCCCTCTCCCCGAAATGTAGCCCCCTTGGTCCGTGGCAAGGAGGGGCACGCACCCCCGTGCAGGCAGGGATCCAGAGGCTAGTGGGAGGAATACTTGCATATTTCCACTGCTTCCTGCCCCACGTTTAAAACTCACCGAAGGAAAGGAAAGTGACCTCGGCCTGTTTCCAAGACCTGGGCTGTCTGCGGAACGAGGCTCGTCCTCTCCCTGAGGGCGTGGGGTGCCGCCGCGGGTGCCCTCTGTCCGCTTCCTGCCTCCCGTTGTGGCTCCTGTCGGCCTGAGCCGCGCCAGCCCGTGGGCCCCACCGTCCTCTGCTGTGTCTGGCGCGCCCTGTCCACCGCCCCGTGACGTGTTACACTGGAGACGTTAGTCCCTTCCAGGACTTTCAGTTCGCACATTTTAAGGCCACGCAGCTTTCCCGCATTCTCTTCTCCGTGGTGTTTGTCTCCCAGGGAAGGGGTAGCTGTTTGTTGGGTTTTCCATTCTGTTGGCTTGTTCTCCATTGAACGTAGGGAGTGCTCAGTTCAGCTCTCGCACTGCTTGGGGCCAGGGCTCCTGGGGCGGCTGGCAAGTGGGCAGAGGGGTCGCATGGGTGGGGCTCAGCCCCAAGACTGTGCCTGGCTCCCACTCAGCGCTGGACGTGCCCGTGGGGACTCTGAGCAAGTGTCAGTTGTTTCTGTCAATCCTGGCCTTTCCCAAGGGGAGGCTCTTTCCGCTTGTCCCGTCAGGATCATCCCAGCGACTCGACCTTGTTCCCTCTTGCTCTTTGCTTCTCGCTGAGGTGTTTCTGCTTTCTTCCCCTTTCGCATCATGGTCAGACCTGTTCACCCTTGAAAATGCATGTTTCTGGCTTTTAGTCCCGCGGGGAACTAAGTGGAGCCAGCTCTTAGTTAAATAGAAATCATTTAAGATTGTGTTCATCCCTTTGTTGCGAGTGTTTGTGATCCATTAGCCAGCTTCTTTGGAAAATTCCTTTGGAAATCTGGTCAGGATATTTCCATTGCACTAATAAGGACCGTCAAAGACCTGGAAGCATGTCAAGACTTTGGGGTTTCCAGGAGTGTGATGTAAGGAGGGCAGTAAGCGTCGCGAGATGACCTCTTCTACCTCCGGGGTTCGGGCAGCTCCTCCAAGCCCCTTCTGGGGATCAGAGCAGGGCCACGTCTTGGCAGTGAGGGCCCCCGCGGCGCCTCCGGAGGCAGGTAACTGCCTGCTGCACACGCGACAGGCCGAAGCTGGCACCCACACCGCGGTTCACTGCAGGGATGAGACAGGCTGTGCCTCTCAGGCGCCGGCTGCTGACTGAGAGAAGGCCTCCTGATGAAGGACCAGGTTCTGCAAAGAGACCGGGCAGTGCAGGCTGGCTGGGGCCAGCGGGCTGCGGGGGGGAGGTCAGGAGGAAAAAAGACAATCAGCACCTAAAGTCTGACCCAATTCCAGCAACTTCTTACACTCAAAACCCCAACACCTGAGATCAAAATATTTCAGAGATAAAAGGACTCCATTTTCCTAATATATCTTTTTCTGCCTCTTGTCTAATATGGTATTATTTTAAAATGCTCATATCAGACTTGCAAATCAGGTTTAAGATCATCAGATAAAAACGTCCATCAGCCCATCAAACCCTCATCGGATGTCGTCCTCACTCACTAATTTCCCCCTCTTCTCCCCACTTTCTGAATTCTGAAACATTCTCCCAGCTGGCATATTTTGATCATCTTGCTCTGTCATTTCTTAGCTTTCAGTCTGCCTTGAATACTTGCTTCAGTTCCCTTGCCTTTTTGGGTGACGTGTTTTTCAGGTGGAAACAGAGGCATTTTCATTCCCTGTGCCTTGTCTGAGGATCAGAACAGCACTGGAGACGTTGAGAAACCCTCTCTTTATTCTCTGCCCATCTCATAGCTCCAAGCAGACCAGACCCTTGCGTCCTAGGCAGTCTCGTCTACAACAGATCGCATTTTAACGTTCCTGGTCCCATACCGCGCCGCCTGCAAGAGGCTGTGCCGTGTGGCCTGGTCGCGTTACCAGCCAGTGTGCTGGGTGCCGCGCTGTCACTTCTCCACAAACCTCGCGTCTCCTGCAAAGCCCCTTTTGATTCCTCGAGTTTCTGAATGTTGACTCCCGAGCTTCTGTCTCGGGAGTGACCTTCCAGTAGCCTCTGATGGTAGCTTCCTGGTATCAGAAATGGTGGTCTTGCTTTAAATCTTACATTTCATAGGATCTGAGGCCTGTGGCCCTGAGTCCCTTCAGAAAACTCTGTTGCTGTTTCACCCATGTGACTCTCTGGCCACCGGCCTCAGCTTCGTGTGGCCTCGGGCCCTGAGATGCTAAAGGCAGACAAGGCGGGCAGCTCCCTTGTACCAGCAAACAGCTCTAGCAGAGGGCAGGGTGAGTCAGGGGGTAAGGCCAGCGGAGAAGAAACGACCCTTAAAACCCGGATAGCCGGCTGGCGGGCCTTGCTAAGCTTTCGGGCCTCCGCACACTGGAAAGCATTCTGTCAGCAGGAGACTGTCCCAGCTCTGTGCAGCCTCTCAGAACGAGTATCAGCTTCAGCCGAACTTCCAAGCTGCTTTCCACACAGACCAGACTGCAGCCCCGTCGTCCACAGACCAGAGGAGAAAATGGCCCAACAGGCATTTCTGCTGTGTGATAGGCACTGATAAGTTGCATAAGCGAACAGGAACATCACAGAAAATGCCTCCTTCAGAGTCCAACCAGAGCAAGTGATTCGGGGCTGCAGTGAACTTGCATCTGAGGAAGGCTGGGGTCCCGCTCCCAGAGAAGAAACGTGTTCATCGTCTTCTGTTCCAGCTCGGCCTGGTCCAAAGACAGCTGGGAAGACGCGGGGCACAGAGGTAAGGTCTGCAAGGTAGGCCCCCGCCCACCAGCAGCGGAGCAGCCAGACTGGGGAAGGGTCCCCAGAAGCTGGGGGCAGCTTCTCCAGGGGCCCTCAGAGGCAGGGAGGCTTGACCTCTCTAAAGCCCCCGTCAAACACGGAGGTGAGACCAGCCGCAAAAGGCCAGTCCCCAGGCGGCCACGGTGCAGGCTCTCAGGAATCCACGGCACCTTTCTGGCTGAAGCGCATCTTCTCTGGACCAGGAAATAACTTCATGAACAGCCTCGGCAAAGAAAGTCTCACGATTGGGTGTCAGCACCCCCAGGAGCCTCTCTGAGAGCTGACATCGTACGCGTGCAGAGAACCGCGTGCTTGACTCCCCAGCCTCGAGGACCCACCAGCCCCCCAGCCCCTCTGACAAGCAAGGTGGTTTTACGTTCAATGTCCTTTGAGTTTCAACAGCTTGTTAGGTCGATCGCTCTTTCCCTGACATGAGAACTGAGCATCCTTGCCATGAGGCAAATGCAAGCCCCGGGTCCTCATGAGTTAGCACCCAGCCTGGTGTGGCCACGTGCTGGCCGGGTGCTTGGGCTCATTGGGCTCCTTCTCTCCCATCTCTGGGCCTGGAGACGTGGCAGCTGGGGAGCAAGTCTGGGGAAGGCTGACGGGAGGAACGTCAGGGCCTGGGGTCTGCCGTTCCCCTCGACAGAGCACCGTCAAAGCCCGGGGGCCCCGAGGTCCTCACCTCTGCAGAGAGGGCCCCTGGGCCTGGAGGCTGTGGACTGTTGCACTCACACGTGCACACCCTGCCCGGCGTGGAGAGGGTGGGGCTACAGCCCCAGGGCCCCGGCGCCCAGCGCAGAGTCCTTCCCGAGGGGTGACGCAGCGGGAGTCCCCAGGCCATGCGGGGCATGCTCTGTCCCCGGTAGCACGCAGGGAGCACGTGTCTGCAGGCGGGTCTCCGATCTGTGTCTCGGTACACAGCTGTATCAGCAGAGCTTCCAGACGCTGTAACTCAGACTATCCGGGAGGCCCCGGGGGAGCCTGGCTGCAGGGTAGCCTCTGGTCCCCCAGGCTCTCAGACCCATGGTTCCTGAAGCTCTGGGGGCCCGATGGTGTGCCTGTCCCAACAGTTCCTGACTCTGGTTGTGCGTCGCTGTCCAGGCAAGAGGCTGGTTTGACTGAGCCCTGCTCCCTGTGAAAGGCCTTCTCTGCCTCCCCGGGATGCCCACCCCTCCCCGCCATCTCCCCCTGCTCAGAAGCAGGCTTCCCCAGTGCTTCTGCACATAATAGAATCAGCAGCACCAGGGGGTGTCTGAGGGAGGAGGTTTCCATAGCAACCGGCTCACTCATCCTGTGGTACCTCCCAGCGTCGGGCGGGCCCTGCAGTGCCATGGGGCGAGGGCAGAACCTCCTCCCACCCGGCATGAACTGCCAGGAGCCTTCCTCCCAGGGGGGGCAAACTTGCCCTGCCTTCTGGGCCAGAGAATGGGCCCCGCCCCAGGGATCTGCCCAGGCTGCTGCGATGAAGCAGGAGAGTCACAGACCGCCACACCCCTCTCCTCCTATAAGAATCTCCAGTCAACCATGGGCTTCCCTTGCCTTCTCTCCCTTCTCCTTCCTTCCTTCTTATTTCTCCAGAAGATGATTCTCCTTTACGGCGAACATAACAGAAATCATTTTTAAATGTGATTCATTTCCTATAAACTCATCTGTGGTTTGCGATAAGTGAAGTTTTTATTAAATATGCTCTGTGATAGCCATGTTTTAAAATGATTTCCTTAAAAATCAGATCCAGGTCCGTTTCCATTAAACACAGGTAGTGTTGATATTTAGCAGACTCCACGACGTGGTTTTATTTGTAAGAGTTTCCTGCACACGTCGGAATGGGGAGCCCTCAGCGACAATGTGTCCACGGTGAGCAGATCCCAGGTCTTTTTGTCTCCCTAACAAGCCCATCTGCCCCGAGCCCACCGTCCTGCCCACAGCCCCATGTGGCATCCTGGGCAGAGCTGAACCCTCCGCAGAGCGCCCGCCACCTGAGGTCCACTCCCAGGACACCCAGGCACCACCTGGGACCCTCCGTGGGCAGAATGTCACAGCCCAGGACAAGGACCGCTGTCCCCACAGAGGACTGGAAGCATCTGAGCCAGACTTCATGACAGGAGGACCCAGGATGCTCTGCAGCACTGGGGTTGTGAGCCAGGCAGAGGAGCGTCCAGAGCCAACGCCTGTCGGGGGCTGTCGTGGTGCCTCTCCAGGGCCACTGCCCATCAGCCTGCCCAGGTTGAACCCACTGGCCCCCCAGCAGGCAGTGGCCTCTGAGGCAGCTGGGGACACGTCTTGGGCACCTGCGTGCCTGCTTTGTCTGCGAGAACAGCCAAAGAGAGTGGAACCCAGCACCCAGGGCTGCTGGAGAGTGTGGGAGAGCAGTTAAACAGCCTGCTGCTGCACAGAGGCCTTCATGGTCGCTGGCGCTCGCTCCGGGATGCTGGGTGGTCAGGGACAGTGGCCGTTCTTAGGAAGCACCCTGCACGGAAGCCTAACTGGGCTCCAAGCCCGTCCTCAGTGCTAGGGGGAAAGTCAACAGGCTCCCTGAGATTCAGGATCTCCATGAACCGGCCCATCTGGAAAGAAAAAATAGGTGTCGTGTTCTGCATTTTCATACTGTTCATGGGATTCTCGAGGCAAGAATACTGAAGTGGTCTGCCAGTGTTTTTGAACTGTGGTGCTGGACTCTCTTGAGAGTCCCTTGGACAGCAAGGAAAACAAAGCAGTCCATCCTAAAGGAAGGCAACCCTGAATGTGCACTGGAAGGACTAAGGCTGAAGCTGAAACTCCAGTACTTTGGCCACCGGATGCGAAGTGCCAACTCACTGGAAAAGACTCTGATGCTTGGAAAGATTGAAGGCAGGGGGAGAAGGGGACGACAGAGGATCAGATGGTTGGATGGTGTCATTGACTCAATGATCATGAGTCTGAGCAAGCTCCGGGAGACGGTGAAGGACAGGGAGGCCTGGTGTCCGGCCTTGAGGTGGGGAGGGCTTGGGAGGGCTGGTTGCCAGGCTCACTTCATCTGTATGATCACAGAGTCCCTGTGATCACACCCAGCTTCACACACGCAGATGCTCAGGACCTACGACTTAGTTCGTGTGCAGCCCCGCTGGTCAACAGGCTGACACCCACCCAGAAAGCATCCTCAGCTCTGCTGCCCACAGGAGTACCCGGGGTGGAGGGGCAATGCTGGCCGACTGACCAAGGACAGGAAACGGCAGTTCGCCAGCTCCAGCTGGGAGGAAAGCCAGCACTTGGGTGGAAGACCAGATCACTTCCCGGGACACAGCTGGACCATCCCCCGGCCACTGAGACCCCTGAGACCAGGAAGGGCCCCGAAGACAGGCCCCCCCGAGAGCACACACCACCCACCGAGGTGCCCGCACTGGCTCTAGGTCACCCGGCACCTAGCTCGCTGAGAGGAAAACGGAGAAGCACAACAGCCCCTGCAAGCACTGGTCGCCAAGGCCCAAGCGCGGAGGGAGAGGCCCTCCTCCATCTGCCCTGGGACAGGGAGCCAGGCAGACAGGGGCCGGCTGCTGGGACCTGAGACCAGCAAGAACGGGCACAGGGGACGGGCCCTGCTCTGCCCCACGGGGGTCTCGGGGGTGACTGGGGGCATCAGGTCTCGGGGGTGACTGTGGGCCGTCGGGTATGGGGGGTGACTGTGGGGCGTTGGGTCTCGGGGGTGACTGTGGGGCATCGGGTCTCAGGGGTGACTGTGGGGCATCGGGTCTCAGGGGTGACTGTGGGGCATCAGGTCTCGA
>SJYA01003710.1:0-15368 GCA_006410615.1 Neotragus moschatus | reverse complement strand
GGTCTCGAGTCATTGTGGGGGCGTCAGGTCTCAGGGGTGACTATGGGGCGTTGGGTCTCGGGGGTGACTGTGGTGTATCAGGTCTCAGGGGTAACTGTGGGCTGTCGGGTCTCGGGGGTGACTGTGGGCCGTTGGGTCTGGGGGGTGATTGTGGGGCGTCAGGTCTCAGGGTTGACTGTGGGGCATCAGGTCTCTGGAGTCATTGTGGGGCGTCAGGTCTCAGGGGTGACTGTGGGCGTTGGGTCTCGGGGGTGACTGTGGGATGTCGAGTCTCGGGGGTGACTGTGGGGCGTCGTGTCTCGGGGGTGACTGTGGGACATCGGTTCTCGGGGATGACTATGGGGTGTCACTCCTCATGGTGACCATTCACTCCTGGCCTCCTCACCTGTCGGCTCATCTCATTCCACTTCTCTTTCTTAGCCCCTCTCTCTTGCTTCACTCCGAGTGTTTCTCCCAATTTGCCCTTCAGACATGTCTGCCTGGGGGAGGCCTTGCTTCTCTGCAAGGTTCCCAGCGAGGATCCCTGCTCGTGGGCTCCGTGGCCCTGGAGAGGTGAAGGATGCCCCTGTGCTCTCCCTGCAAACAGTGTGCCCCAGGCTCACCTCCCCAGGGGCAGTGACTTCCAGCTGAGCCTCCAAGGGGGCCCACAGCAGGCAGTCTCTACTTCGGCACACTTGGAGACCTGCTGCAGTCACAGAGGGGACCAGGTCCACCCTGTGCCCAGCACCCCCAGCCCGGCCCCCTGAGCTGCCCCAGGCTGATTCAGGCGTGTACAGGAGCCAGATCCTTGGCACTTGCTCTTGTATCTCCTCCCTTCTCTTCCCTCTCCCTGCCTCTTCCCTGCCTGTCACCCCTGCTGGGTCAGGCCTCTCCTTGACCTTCCTGGGCAACTTCTGGTGATTCCAGGCTTTTCCTCAGTGGAAGGAACCTTCCCGAGCCCAGATCTGCTCTCCGGGTCACAATGTCTGGACCACACAGGTGGTCCACGATCTGACGCCCTCTGTGCCCTCTCCCCCGCCATGATCACAGGGAATCAGGACCATCCGTGACTTTGGGGCCCTTCTCGGGGTCACGCCCTCATTGCAGGAGTCACAGGGATGGGTTTCTATTCTCTCCGACTCGTGAGACGCCCAGAGGGCCACGGGGGTCGGCGAACTGCAGACAGAGGAGCAAACAACTTTCTGTGTCTTCGAACTTCCCCCAGATGAGGGCTAGACTACACGATAGGATTGTAGGTTCGGAACTGTTCGTAAGAAGAGGACGTTTACAGGGTCTAGCGGAGCGAAGAAAGCACCAGAGGGGGAGAGGCTTCTGCTCTGCTCTCAGCGGCCTGCCTCCTGTGTGACCCTAAACACGCAGCTCACGTTTGGATTCACCTTCTTGGCTTTAGATAAAGATATCTGATGAATCTATTTCTAAAAACTTCAGCGAAACTCAGCATCTATGAAACCATTTAAAACTTGACCAAAAAAAAGACGTGAGACAGGGAAAAGGCAGATTCCACAGAGGAGGGGAGGGCACACCGGAGACTAAGATGAGAAACTAACCTGAAAAGTGTTCAAAACCCAGGCAGTCGGGAACAAGAGGCTCGGGCAGGAGGCTAGACACAGGGCAGAGGGGTGGGGGTGGACAGGAAGAGAGAAGACATAAAACGTGAGAGTTTGCAGAAAACCCCAGGATCACTCAGGTAGAAGACGGACCAAGAAATCTTTTTAATTTTCTCCTGTTTAGAATAAAAGACACTTTCTCTGAGAAAAGATGGGGGCTTCAGAAAATGAAAGGTCCACTAGCATGACAAATATAAAAAAATAAGAGAAACAGCAGTGACAAGAGCGTAAAAAGTAGGCGCGAGACTCCAGCCGAAAGGGACGGCGTGCTGGTCCCAGTGCCCCTGCTCCTGGTCCGAGGCTGCCCTTTCCTCTGCCCCAGACAAACTTCCTCCCAAAGGCTCGCCGTGGTCGGCAGCTCAGGGTGTGGACTTGCTTGTAGACTGTGTGACCTCTGTCCTCTCCTCCCTCGAGAGGGGCTCTGTGCCGCCCGTGGACAGAGCAACGGAGCTGGCTCTGCCAGCCCCCACCATCCTAGCAGGGAGCCCAGCTGCTGCCCTGCTGCTGGACATGCACGTGCACCCAAAGCAGTCACAGCCAGCTGGCCCCATGGCATGTCCACACCAAAGCCTGTGTCCCCAGTGGGTGGCGCTACCCCTCGGGTGCCCCAGACTCGGGGGGTGGGCGTGGCCCGTGCATGCCTGCCTGGAGTGTCCCTGGCATGGTGACCCTCAGCCTCCTCCCCAGGTGCAACGCCACTGACTCTTGGCGTTGAGAAGACGGGCCTGGACGAGCCGGCAGCCCCCTCCCTGCCCCCTGCTAGTCGATGACCTTTGCCCATCATCCATTCCCCAGGGCCCACTTCTTACCGCTAAAGGCCAGCTGGATGTGGTCACCTGAGAGGTGCTGCCTCACCTGAGAGGCAAGGACGTGGGTGGGACGCTATGAGGGCAGGAAAGGGCACCCCCTCTATCCCCTTCCTTCTCCGTGGCCAGAGAGGGTCCCCTCAGAGCGGGCACTCGAGTCCCTAATGCCCGTCTCCCACCCCGTGTAAGTGGTGTGGCCGCCCTAGCGCTCTGTGCAACCTCAGAAGGTGAGTACCCCCAGGCGGCCCTGCCCACATCCAGCCCCCAGGCCCAGCATGCCCGTCACAGGCGCAGCGAGCGTGGCAGCCCCAGGACTCGGGGACGGCTGGCTGGGGTCAGCGGCGGTTTCTCCAACAGTCACCTTTCTGTATGTTCTTTTTTGCATGGGTCCTCCGCGTCCAATTCCAATTCTGCCCGCGGCCGCCGCAGCTCCGGCCGAGCCGCTCCCCTGCTGCTGGACGTGCATGTGCTCCGGCAGCAGTGCCCCAGGACACGCCCCGTTATTGAGAGGGACGCCAGCACTGCTAGGTAGGTCGGCCGCCCTGGACAGCAGGAGCCTGTCCCCGATGGCCTGGGGCGCCGGGCAGCGGGCAGCGGCTCAGAGTGGCGCCTGGGGCCCGAGCCAGCGCCCGGCCCGATGGGGAGGCCTGAGAGCAGAGATGCATGCCTGGAGGATGCCGGAGAGCATGCCGCATGAACCGCGGGACTGCCAACACTGGCCCTGCCCCCACACTCCCCACACCACCAGGCTGCACCCGAGTGACCCAGAGACAGGCCCAGGAGAGGGCCAGGCCCAGCCCAGCTCCTTCCGGGGCCAGAGCCCCAGAGCCCTTACACCCAGCGTTGACAGCCAGGACCTGGGCAGCGCCCACCCGCCAAGGACATCCAGGGGCCTGAGTGGGGGATGAGCGGCAGGCGGGTCTCACGACACTCGTTAAAGGTGACCCCAGGCTGATGCAGGCGTGTGGGCCTCTCAGTCAAAATTTAAACCTGTGAGGACATGCCGTTTACCAGCGGGTGGCAGGGTACGTGTGCCGCCCAGCTGGGCTTTGCAGACTGCAGCCCTGCTGTGGTCTGTGAGTCATCGGGCATCATGGCTCTGGTGAAACTTGCCCCACAGACCACCACCCACGCCCACCCACTGCCCCCTGACCACACTGGGCTGTGGGCAGTCAGCAGCCTGGGGGTCCCTGTAGCCGCAGCTTTAAATTTGATCTGCAAGATCACACTTTGCTCTTAGTAACCTGAGATCTAACCTATTTAAAAAGGCTATCTGAATCATCAAAATGAATGTTTTTGAAAAATTGTGTGAAGGGTACTACATTTTATGATTCCTTTTCATTGATTTGTTTGTGTCTGAGTGTAATCTAAAAAGAAAAGTGCTTGGAAACAAAAGAAAAAGGTGCATTTGGTTCACATGTCATGTATGAAAGCAAGGCTTTCTCCCCAAATCTGCTAACATCAGGGCTTGAAATGTGTAGACATAGGACGCCGGAAGGCCAAGTGTGCAGGATAAAGGTCCTCACGTGACTCGGGAAGGGTGGAGAAAGTTGGGATGCGTCCTGTGGACAGGCGCAGGCGGAAGGCCAGTCTTCAAACACCTCCCCCAAGCCTGGGAGGGAAGGGTGCCCACCCGCCCCCTCTGCGGGCCAGCAGGGGCCGGACCCCAACCTCGCCGAGCCCCCAGCCCAGGAAACAGCCTCGGCGTCCGGGCTTTGTCCCCACGCCCACGGTGTGTGTCTGCAGTGCTCCTGTATCTTTTAACAGGAGGCAAGAAAAAGGACGAGGTGAGACAGGGGCCTCGAGGCGCGGCCAGGTCGGGTAGAAGGATGGGAAGCTTCCCAATGAGAACCGGGGACTAGATGGGGCCTGGGCCGAGAAAGGTCGAAACTTGTCTCCTCCATACCAAATTCGGAAAAAGAGAAAATGACTGGCTGTCATGCAAACTAAACATCGATTCGTAAGACCCTTGCTTTCCCCCAGTTTCAGGAAATAAACCCAGGAAACTGGGTGGAAGAGATGCCTGTTGCTTCTAAGTGACCTGGTTCCTTTCTGTTTGGGGAAAAGATTTCACAGTCAGCCTGTGTCAGCCTTCTGTTTTGAAACACCTTCAGTTTGCATGCCTCTGCGTTTCTGTATTGTTTCCCATTTATATGCCAAAAAATTCAAAATAAAGAGATACATTTTTAGAACCATATCTCTTTAAGTCAAAAAAAAAGCTTTTGAGCTGAACTTTTCATATAAATGGGACAGAGCTTTTACAGCGTGGACGTCAATCACTCCAATTACAGTTTCTATTATAGATGAGGCCTAATTGTGCATCTTCGTGATTTCATTTAAAACTGAGAGTATTTAAAACTGAGAGTATTTTGTGTTTTACTGAACAAATGCCCCTGGTAGGATGGGTGTGAAAGAAAGGGACAAAAACGGGCTTTTACGATGGGGGACACGTGTACACCCATGGCTGATTCATGTCAATGTGTGGCCAAAACCACCATGATATTGTAAAGAAATTGGCCTCCAATTAAAATAAATAGATATTTTTTTTAAAACGAAAGGGGCTGTTGCAGAAGTACGCCACGGAGTTCTTCAAAGACCTCCCGGAGCCTGAGTCTGGCCTCTGGCACTGTCATCCTGTGGGTCCAGCGAGCGTTTCTCTGCCTGCTTTGCGGCTGCTGTCAGAGCCAAGGCCTGGCTACAGTTTGACCTCATAGGGCGGCTCACAGGCGAGGTGAGGCCCAAGGACAGGTCAGAACTGCAGGCAGGGCTTCAGCCTTTACGTATAAGATTTTAAAAAATAAGTAACCGGTTTTATCAAGATGAGAGGCCTGAGTGTCCCGAGAACGCTGTCGCTGCGGACCGGCCCTGGGGAGGTGGCGCGGCAGACGCTAGGCAGACTGGCCACACGGCTTCGCGTGGCTCCTGCCACCCACCAGTGAGGGCGCCTCCCCCGGCCAGGGGCTGCAGAGAGACTGGCCGGCTCTGGGTCCTCACCCGCATCACATCCGGCAGCCTTGATCCCTGAGAACAAGCATCTGAGGCTGCGCTGGACGCCTGCCTGGCCATCCGCCGTCCCTGTCAAGGGGCCGATGAGACAGCTCCCTGCCTGAGCCCAGGGTGGGCGGCTGCACAGACTCGGGGGCCATCACTGACGGGGCCCTCCTGTCGCGAAGAAGATGCCCTACTTTAGATGTCTCACTCAACAGAACTACTTATCAAGCCCTCGAGTTTCTTTACAAAAGAGAGAGAAGATAAACAATAAATACAAAAGAAAGAGGAAGACGGGACACAGAGGAGACACTGTGACGATGTCCATCGGCGTAATTCAGAGACAGAGCACAGCTTCGGTCAACAGATTAAACCACTTCTGTCCCCGCCGCGCCCTGCGTCAGGGCCCCGGTTTTGTAAACAGGAGGAAAATGACAGCGAGGGGTGACGTGTCCTGCAGAGGAGGGATCAGAGGCCAGGTGAGGAGGCGGCCTCTGCTCCGTTGGTGACGTGCGGATCGGAGGCTTCTCCTGACACAGGCCGTGGCGCATGGAGAGGACCTCTCCTGCGCTGGAGGGGCTCCCGACCCGGGGAAGGGTGAGCTGCAGTGGCCGCTCTGGGGGCAGATGGTTGAGAGGAAGTCAGAGCACTTGGGCCTTATGTCTTAGATTCACTAAAGCCAGAGAAACCTTTTCTGTCCCTACTGAGAGGGGCTAGTTCTAGGAAATCCAGGAGTTTGTGAGTGGCCCTGAATTTTTTTTAGACTTTTGCCTGAATTTTGCATAACATAAACGTGCTTTAAAGATTTTATTATGATTTTTCCATCTACCTTCTTAAATGTCTACACAGGACCAATTTATTCAGCCAGATAATAACATGAACTACCCCGAATGACTTTCTCTTGATATGGAGTAAATCCCAAGGCAATTCAAGATCACAGATAAGGCAAAGGATCATGAATATTTTCGTTGGGAATAAACAGAGATTCTAAGATTACGCGTTCGCTATTTCCTGTCTCAGAGTGTTTTTACCAATGGTACCTCTGGACTGGAGAGAAAAAAAATGAATTTTATTTATCAGAAAGTTACAGCTCTGACCACAGGCCTGTAAAACCGACCCGGGAAACATCAGTGACAACTGGCTGCATGCAGGGAGGACCGCTGGCTAGGGTGGCCTCACCCAGGGGCCGGAGCACCAGCCTCATGGGGAGTTTCCATGGAAACCCAGCCGTGCTCTGCTGCCGTTTCCAGAGCCACGCTGTGTGGCACCTGCGGCCTGCCGACTCCATGCTCGGGGGTGTGGGTGGTCCCACAGGGCCTCCCTCCGCGGAGGAGACGCGCCCCTCCCGGCAGAAGCCCATGGAGGTTCTGTGTGTTGACTGTGCAGCAGCCTGAGAGCCCTTTTGTTACACGAATGGCCACGTCCCCATTCACCAACTTCGGAAAACGGTATATTTTTCAACGCGGGGATGTATTAAAGTGAGGAAACCTGTATGCAAATCTCAGAGTTTGTAAAAGCCTTAAAGTCTTGAGCAGTAGCAGGAAAATGACCTCCGCAGCGCTGTTAGAGAAAGAATAATGAGGCCCCATCCTGGACTGCCTCCTGCGGTTCAGAAGCACTCCCTAAAGAAGAAAACGCCAAAACACCGCCCTGCGCCCTGCGGAGAACCCAGGCGGGCTGCTTCTGGGATGGGTGACCGTGAGTGTGAATTCGCAGCCCCCATCGGCTGTCTTCTTCCCCCAGGTGAGGGTGTGACCTCGGAGGGCTTAGCTTCTCCACATTCGCACAGCCAAGGAGCAGCAGGCCAGGTACTGGATCTCACCTACCTAACTTGAAACTCTGAAAAAACAACAAACCTTTCCAGAGAGCCAGGCTGCTTTCTGGAAATGTTTTTTTTTTTCTTTCTTGACACTGTGAAAGCTCTGAAAATGACCCAAGTCAACATTTTCTTTGTTTTCACGGTGAAAAAGGGTGTTTTAAATACATCTTTTTTTTCAAATGACACTTTCATAAATGTTTTAAACACACAAAAACTACTCGAAAATCCTCTTCTCTTTTTTATAATTAGTAAAGATCTTGTTTACATTTGCACAGT
Organism: Neotragus moschatus; assembly: GCA_006410615.1. Classification (NCBI taxonomy): domain Eukaryota; kingdom Metazoa; phylum Chordata; class Mammalia; order Artiodactyla; family Bovidae; genus Neotragus; species Neotragus moschatus. The sequence goes on along the minus strand of SJYA01003710.1, from coordinate 7,872 downwards.
CTTGCTTGTGACACCTCAATTAAACTGGAACAGGGTGTGTCAGCCTCCTCTTGCCTCCACCAAAAAAGTCATTAAAAATTTCTACTCGTGTTTAACTGGATATATTTTAAATAAATTTGCACTGGGAGCTGAAATTAGCAAGAGCTGAAGGGTTTCTTTGCCCACAAAGCAAAGCCACCAGGGCATGGCTGGCTGGTGGGAAAGTTTCTGTTTCTTGATACAGTTTCAAAACAGAGCCGTGCACCCACGGAGAGTTGCTTTTCTTAGAATGACTTTTATTGCTTCAAAATTTCCTCCCTCTGGGGTTGGGGGGGTCTCTCCACATGAGGTGCCATTTGGGAAATCAGCTGCTTAAATTCAGTCACTCAGGTTATTGACCGAGTAGTCTTGTGATCAGACTTGAAGTTCATGAACAGCTGTTACTTTGGCGACAGTCAGGTCTACAGTCTGATCCGGGTGTTGTTTTTGATGAAAGGACAGCATCCTTCGCCCTCCGGCTCCAGTTTTCACACCCTGACTCCACTCACACACGTCGACGGCTTCTCGATGTTTGCCGTCCCCTACAGTGCAGGCAGTAAATTAAACCTTCGTCCTTCAGAGGACACACCAGCCTACGCTTGAGGTCGGTGACTGTGGTCCTTACCTCAGGACTAGATGAGAATTAGGCAGCGCCTGACGTCAACCACGGACTGGATGTCTAAGCGTCAAGACACGACGTCTGCACCCCTGGGCTCAGCCTGGGCCTGTGTGGGCCCCTCACATGTGCCCTGACATGCTCACTGACCTTGAGAGAGTCTGTCTGTGAGCAAGTAATTTGCTGGCCGTGGCCCAACAGCCAATACCCAGGTGGCTTTCAGAGCAGAGAGCAAGCTGGAATCACCTAGAAAGCATTTACACTTATTGACTGTTTTATATTTGTGATCTGTGTCCCTGCCAGGAATCCAGAGGCTCACCGAGTATGGATGTTGGCACAGGGCCCCATCCAAGAGCCCCTCCTGGGCAGTAACACTGTTCTCATTTCACCCTTGCTTCTTGAGAGCTAACATTTAGTAAAAAGAAAAGATATGTTTTCCTCTTTTGTCCTTCATTGGGTACAAGCGCAGTTGAAGTAGCTGGAGCCAAAGCGTCTTTGTAGGACTGCTGGTTCCCGCGATGGTGGATTCAAGGCAGTCCTCAGAGGCAGGACTCAGGGAACTCTCTTCACACACAGCGTCTGCCACGAGCGCAGCTCTGATGTGGCAGAGAGACTGCAGGGAGCTCCCGGGAAGGTTTAAACACGGGCCCCCTAAGCGTCCAGACTCCTCTCATCATCTTGGTTGACTTGACCTGCGGACCAAGAGACCTCAGTGTCAAAGCAGAGCTCCCTGAGTGCCCACGGAAGGTCTGAAAGACCCCTGGTCCTACTCCCTGGCCTGGCACAGGGATGGATGCCTGCACCAGGCCCAGCAGTCGATCAGGGGGCAGGGCTGGGAGGGGTCAGCGTGGCCGGGCCCTCCTACTGCGTTGTTTTGAGTTTAGACACAGACCAGTCCCAGGCCAGCGTGAGTGCCTGTTCATGTAAAAATCCTCACATGGTGCGCGGAAGGCGCAGCGACTCGCCAGCTGTGCCTGGCCTGCCGAGCTGGAAAGAGATGGGGCGGGCACGTGGGACGTGTGGAGCGGGGGTGGGGGGGGGTACTGCAGGCTGAATATCTGGGGACCAGGTGCTGCCCCGAGATCCCCCGCCCTGTGCGCAGGGGGGAGGGGCCGGCCGAGCCGAGGAGGCGGGATGGGGCTGCTGCGCGCGCCTGGGGCCCTCCAGCTCTGCCGCGCCTCTTTCACTGGGGGAGGCTCAGCATCCAAGAGCCTTGGACACTAGATGAATCAGGAAGCTACTTGTTCGGGAGACTGATGCCTTTCCAGTGAGCCCCCGTGTGTGTCTGTGATTGCAGGTGCCCCACGCCTGGCTGTGACGGCTCCGGGCACATCACCGGCAACTACGCTTCCCACCGAAGGTACGTGCCTCGGGCTCCAGACCCTCCCCCCAAGCCCCTCCCCCCATGCTCTCTCAGCTCAGGCTTCACACGTGCTCAGGTGACTCCACCGGGGAACTGAGGGTCTAGAGACCCTCGACCACAAAGCAGGCTGGCCCCAGCCAAGGCGCCCTCACTCGGAACGCCAGCCCTCGGGCCCACAGGCCTCCCGGACGCCCCCGTCCCCCGGCAATGGTGCCACCAGCTCCGTCTGCAGGAATCCTTTCTCAAGTCATGCAGGAGCACGCCCTTCTAAATTGACAAAGGACGGGAAGAAGAGCCAGGATATTACAAGCTCCCTGAGAACAGCCACTGAGAGGCAAGCTTGCTAATCCCACTGAGAGCTGATCTCCTAAATATTGAGATTAGAGCCACAAAGCTGTTTGGTTATTATAAGCAGGGATCAGCAGAGCTGAGCACACAGAAACGCTTGACCTCACAAATCTGGGCCCGCCAGTCCCCGAGGGCAGGGACTTCTAAGGGCAGCATGGAGATTCCGTTGTCCAAGATGAGGGGGGCTCCAGGCCGGCTCGCATCCCCTAAACAGTTGACGAGCCTCCGTTCTACACGGGAAGAGTCTGCCTGCAATGCAGGAGACACAGGTTTGATCCCTCGGTCAGGAAGACCCCCTGGAGAAGGAAATGGCCACCTGCTCCAGTATTCTTGCCTGGAGACTCCCATGGATGGAGGAGCCTGGAGGGCTGCAGTCCGTGGCGTCCCAAAGAGTCAGATATGATCTGGCCACTAAACCATGACCGCAGCAGTCCTACAGCAGGAGGAGCGTTAGGGGCGCAGGGACAGAGCCTTTCAGTCCAGTGTCTGCACAAAGAAGGGTGTGGACCCTGAGGCCCAGAGCAAGAACGCCTCATCAAGCGCAGTCAGGATCAGCAAGCCGGGTCAGGACACGAGCCGGCCTGAACGGGGACCCTGGTAACACAGAGTCTCCCACGAAGCGTGCGGAGCTGCCTCTAACAGACAAACAGGCCACAGCACAGCTGCCAGCCTGCCTCTCTCTGAGATCAGATCGCAGCCTGGCAGCGGATGAGCCCTCGGTTGCCCCACAAAACACTGAAGGGAAAGGTCAAGGAAGAGGAGTCAGGAAGCTGGGGGTCACCCCGGGGCCAGTCGGCCGCCAACCAGCGGAGTGGGCCGCGGGGGGCGGGCTGCGGCCACGCCGTGGGGTCCCGCGGCTCCCTCCGGTCAGGGCCGCCGCCAGCTGGCTGGCTGGGCTTGGCTCAGGGGCGCAGCTCGCTGGGGAGGCTCTCTCCTTGTTAAGGTCCTGTTGCAAGTCGCATGTTCGCGAGCATCCTTTAAACGGCGCGGGTCTGGGGACGCAGGGGTTAGGAAGCCCCGCTAAGAACCGAATGGTGGCCAACTCTTCACACTCGCTCGACGGAAACACCTCGGTCTCTGCCTGGGGCTGTCCGCCTGGCACTGTGGACGTCTGGGGTCTGACCCTCCTTTGCCCTGGGACCGCCCCGTGCACTGTCGGGTGCTGGGGGGCAGCGCCAGCCCACCCACTCATTGCCGTGGCACCCCCTCCCTATTCCTGACAAACGAGCGTCTCCAAGCACACCTGATGTTCCCGGGGCCACTGCCACACACCTCAGGGTCCAGAGGAGTCTCGCCAGGTCACCTTGCCAGTTTTGCCAGGCCGCCCAGAGCCAGCCGCTGTATCGTGAATGCAGAGCAGAGTGAATACCTCCAGGAGGGCTCTCTGCAGCAGCACCACTGCTTTAGGGAAACTGAAACTAAATGAGCTCAAGCTCAAGTTAAGAGTCCAAGGCAAGCCCATCTGTGCTGCTCTTGACTTCATGTCAGACTGTATCTCAGTCCTCACACGGCCACAGCTCCCAGTGCCGAGCAACGCCTGAAAACGGGAAGCGAACCTTTCCTGGCCATTTCATGTCCACCTGTCTGTTTTCCTACTTTTTCTCTTTTGGTTTGGCATGACGTAAATTTATTCAATTTAATTTTAAACACGGATGCACTCACATTTTAGAACAGGGTGTATGTTAGTATAGTGTAAACTTGTGAGTAAAATGTAATTAAAGCTTGACTCGAAGCCCTTCTTTAGGGCTGGAGTTAACAGTGCCAGGATTGGCCCACAGAGCTGAGAAGTAAATTTGACTTGGTTTTCAGTGCGCTTGCGAGCTGTACACAGCCCTGTGGGTGGCACTTTCCACAGCATCGCTCATCTGAGAAATACGCTCCGTGCGTGCAAGTCAGAGTGGGCTCGAGCCGCTGGCTGGGAATAGGGGCCTGCATGACAGGTCCTGTGCACACTGGGCGCCAGAGAGGGACAGAGGCCCAGCAACCCTCAGAGGTCACAAGTACACGCAGAAACACGCCTTTCGGGGCGTCCCTGGGGGCTCAGCTGGTAAGAATCTGCCTGCAATGTGGGAGACCTGAGTTCGATCCCTGGGTTGGGAAGATTCCCTGGAGAAGGAAAAGGCTAACCCATTCCAGTGTTCTGGCCTGGAGAATTCCACGGACTGTATAGTCCATTGGGTCACAGAGTCAGACAAGCCTGAGCGACCGTCATGTCCCGGGAACATGAGGTGGTGTTCCCTACTTGCAAACCTCAGGGAAATTCCTCCCAGGGAGCAGACCCTCACTCAGCCTTATTCTAAATCCTGCCAAGATTCCAGCCTGTCGCAGGCACCTCAGAGATACAGGGGATTCGGTGGATCCGGGCCACACTAACCATCATCTGAGCCTTCAGCGAGCTGTGGTTATTTTGTAATTGCAGTATCAAAGGTCACAGGTCAGTACAACAGATGTAACAATATTGCAAGAGTTTTTAAAATATGACACAGAGACGCGACGTGAGAAATGCTATTGGCAAAATGGAGCCTATAGACTTGTTACAGTGACCGAAACCTTCAACTTGTGAAACATGCAAGGTCCGCAAAGCACACGCAAAGAGGGGCGTGTGCCCCTCCCTGGGCTCCAGGGAAGAGAGGACTGGCCCTCGGGCCCCCCCGACGCCCCCACCAGAGGCACGTCCGCCTGCTTTCGGACATCACCTCTCCCCGGGGCTGTGTCCTGGACACTGCCCTGGGAACCAGGAAACGTGCCCCCCGCCATCCTCAGAGCACCCTGAGCAGCGGGAGGTTCGTTTCTGTCTCCCCTGGAGGAAACAGGCTCTGAGTACTTAGCTGTCGGAAGCAGGACTTGGCCAAGAGGCCACCACCAATGTCCCGCCTGGTCGTGGACGGACCACCCTGGGATGGCCCAAGACGCTCCCTCTGGTAAAGGCAGGCCCGCCCTCTCTCCCAACACAGGCTGTGACTTGCCTGCACTCTTGTTGGGTAGGAATGATGGTGTGATTTGCTGTCTCTCCAGCACTTCTGAAGCGATCGTAAGCTCACTGTAATCAATAGTATTGACCATCTCTGCTGCTGCTGCTGCTGCTGCTAAGTCGCTTCAGTCGTGTCTGACTCTGTGTGACCCCCTAGACAGCAGCCCACCAGGCTCCCCCGTCCCTGGGATTCTCCAGGCAAGAACACTGGAGTGGGTTGCCATTTCCTTCTCCAATGCGTGAAAGTGAAGTCGCTCAGTCGTGTCCGACTCTTCGCAACCCCATGGGCTGCAGCCTACCAGGCTCCTCCATCCGTGGGATTTTCCAGGCAAGAGTACTGGAGTGGTGTGCCATCGCCTTCTCCGACCATCTCTGATATCCTATCAGAGAAACACAACCCATAGTCAGAAGCTCTGTCCCCTCTGACATCGGAGAAGAGACCTTGCTCCACGGACGGAGGAGCTCAAGCCGTGTCCCTAGCATCTGGTCTCCAAACCACAGTGATGAGAGCCCTTTCTTCAGCTCTCTCGCAAAGGCGCTATTTCCAGTCATCGCCTTCTTTCCCTGACCCTGCTCCAGGCTGGCTCCTTTCGGCCGTCTCCAGACGCACCGGCACAGCAACGTCCCTGGGAGGTCCTCCCCGGCAGGCTCCCCAGGCCTCCCTGATGCCACCCCCCCCAACCCAGGACGGCAGTCCTGTGGCCCAGAGCATGAGCAGTGAGAGCCTGAGTCCCCAGGACCCTCCCACCTGGGCAGCGGCACCCTGCGGGCTCCAGGCTCTCCACCAGGACCCTCCCGTCTGTGCCAAGAGTGTTTCCGTGAATCGCTGCACTCTCCTCCAGGGCTGCTTTGACCCCGGCCGTGAACACAGGGCACAGGGAGCCCGCACCCCTCAAGGTCTGGTCCTGGCTCCCAGGCACCTTCGCTCGGCTCTTTCACAATAAGGACACAGCCCGGCCTCCCTGGGAACTGGGGCAGCACAGGGTCGAGATGCGTCACTTGGTCCCCTGAGCTTGGGCGCCCCGCATCCTCCCTGCCCCGAGGTGGACGTGTCCCCCTGTCCCGGGGAGGTGAGGGAACCAGCCTGAGGAAGCACAGACGCCAGCAGGGAGGAGAGCCCCCTTCCAGGCTCGCCAGTACCGGCACAGATCAGGACTGGCAACCTTCTGGGGGGCACTGGCCCCATCCAGAGGCTCTCAATGGGCCACAAAGCTCTACACGCAGACGGCCACGTGCACAGCTTCTCAAGGGCAAGAGCCAGCATGCAGGACCGCCACTCAGACACAGCAGCGCCCCGTCCTACCCGTAGGCTGGCCGCACTGAGCCTGGCAGAGCCTGGGAGAAACCTGCCAAGCCAGGGAGAGCCAGGGAGAGCTGGACTCTCCCGCCTTGAACGCGATGCCAGGATTCCAGACCAGCCCCTGTGTCAGAGCCAAGTTTTCCTCAGAGTCGGAGTCAGGTCTAGACTGAGCTCCCTGAGGCGCCCCTTGCTCGCCCAGAGCCACAGCTCCCCCTGAAGTTCAGGGTGGAGGAGGGAAGACAGGAACAAGAGGGAGGCAGGCAAGACAGGCTGGCACAGCTCAGCCCCAGGGCGCAGGTCTGGGCTCCAGGTCGACCTCTGCTGGGAGGCGCGGCTTCCCGGAGAGGAGCCAGGCAGCTGCACAAGTGTAGGACACTACTAGGGAGACGGAAGTGATGGGGCGAGGGGCTGAGGACCAGCGTGCTGGGGGGAAGCAGCCCCAACAAAGTCAGGAGGAGGGTCAGAGCAGCACACCCGCCCAGACCCTGCCGGGCCCTGCCGCCGGCGCTCCAGAGACCGCCCAGGCCCGGTTCTCTGGCTCCTTACAAAGATTCCCTGTCAGTCTGTATCATTTCACACCGAATATCCTGGTCTTAGCTACCGTTGAACAGGAAAGAAAATCATATAGACATTCCAGCTGGAAAATTTCCTTTAGATAATGGGAGCTGTTAGTTCTCCAAATTGCAGAATTAAATAAAATCAGCTTGGTCAGTTTGCACTGCGTCTTCCGAAGGTGCCACGGGAAGTCGTACGTCAGGTAAACGGGGCCAGAAGGCAGGTCCACACCCCTTCAGGTTGGGGGACTCTGTGATGCGTCTGCTGACAGGGCTGCAGGAAGGAAGCGAGGCCTGTGTGTCTCCGCACTGTAGCCCTTCTGTGCCGAGAACACCCCACCACCGCAAGCCAGTCCCGCCTCTCCTGGGACTCCGGACCTCACAGGGGCCAGTCCCCCCCCACCAGGCTCTGGGTGCCCTTCTGGGGGACCTGCAGTGTCTGAAGCCCCAAAGGGCTCCTGCGCCCAAATGGGCCCTCCCCCAGGACTTTGTCTTCATGCCAAGAAGCACCGGTTTCTGGAGGAAATTGAGTCAAAGCACCATCAATGGTGAAAGGAGCTCGAGGGTGAAGGTGCAGGACAGCTTCTGAAGTCACCTGTCTCCTTAGCCTTTCAGGTTGCCCGAGAGCCAAGAAGAGCGGCATCAGGATAGCACAGAGCAAAGAGGACAAGGAGGACCAGGAGCCCATCAGGTGCGCGGGCG
>SJYA01003709.1:0-58108 GCA_006410615.1 Neotragus moschatus | reverse complement strand
GGAATTTGTGGAGTTCTCTTTATTATGGAGTTTCCTCGCTGTGGGTGGGGTTGTATCAGTGGCTTGTCAGGGTTTCTTGCTTAGGGAAGCTTGTGTTGGAGTTCTGTTGCGTACAGCTGTATTTCTTCTCTCTGGAGTGCAATGAAGTGTTCAGTAATGAGTTAGGAGAAGTCTATGGTTTTGGAGTAACTTGAGCTGCCTGTATATTGAAGCTCAGGGGTGTGGTTCTGTGTTGCTGTAGAATTTGCATGGTATGTCTTGCTCTGGACCTTGTTGGCCCTTCGGTGGCACTTGGTTTCAGTGTAGGTATGGAGACGTTTGATAAGCCCCTATCANGAAGTCTATGGTTTTGGAGTAACTTGAGCTGCCTGTATATTGAAGCTCAGGGGTGTGGTTCTGTGTTGCTGTAGAATTTGCATGGTATGTCTTGCTCTGGACCTTGTTGGCCCTTCGGTGGCACTTGGTTTCAGTGTAGGTATGGAGACGTTTGATAAGCCCCTATCAATTAATGTTCCCTGGGTTCAGGAGTTCTCTGATGTTCTCAGGATTTGGGCTTAAGTCTTCTGCTTCTGGTTTTCAGTTTTATTTTTACAGTGGCCTCAAGGCTTCTCCACCTACATAGCACCAGTGATAAAACATTTAGGTTAAAGATGAAAAGTTTCTCAACATTGAGGGACACTCAGAGAGGTTCACAGAGTTACATGGAGGAAGGTTGAGGGAACGGGTAGTTAGAGGTGACTGAAATGAGATGAGATAGGGCCAAAAGAAGCGAGAGCAAGCTAGCCATTAATGACTACCTTATGTGCGCTCCTCAGTCTGGACTGCTCAGAGATGTTCAGAGAGTTATACAGGATAGAGGGGAGGGAGGAAATAGTCAGAGGTGGCCAGGAGGATAAAAGAGGGAAATGAAAAGGGGAGAGGCAGATCCAGCCAGTAACCAGTTCTCTAGGTGTTCTGCATCGTCTGGAATACAGAGAGATTCCCAGAGTTGGGTAGAGAAGAGAAGGGTGAGGGAGGAGAGAGAGACAACTTGCTGGAGAAAAAGGAGAGTCCAAAAGAGGAGAGAGTGGTCAAGCCAGTAATCTCACTCTCAGATAAAATTTGGTACTGAATATTGGATTTTTAAATGTAAGAACTTGACAAAAAATACCAAAATACAAAGATTAAAAATAAAGAGGAAAGGTTGGGTTTTCAAAAATGGAATATTAAAGAACATAAGATGAACAAGAAGAAAGGAAAAAAGAAAAAAAAGTCACGGGAATTATTAAGAATCAACACCAACAGCCACACAAAAAACCAAAAAGGCTAAAAAAAAAATTAATTAAAAAAATTTATATATATACATATATGTGGCATTTGCTTTAAAAATAGCGTCTTTTTTTGAAAAGTGATAGTAGGTTATGGAAATTAAAATTAAAGGAGAAATAGATAAATTAAAAATTTTAAAAAAGGAGAATAAAACGGAGAAAAAACAAATAAAAACATCTACCAAAAATAATAGTATTAATAATAATAATTTTTAAAAAATGGTCGTAAAAATAGATATTTCTAGCACTTTCTCTCGTATTGTGGGCAGTGTGGGGTCACTTCCTTGGCTGTTCCCTCTGTTTAGCTTCTTCTGTTTGCTGGTCTCTTCAGTGTCTGATTTCTGCCCTGCCACAAGGGGGACGGTGGAAGTCACTTTTTTTCTTTTCTTTTTTTTAGGCTCACTAGGTCAGTCTCACTGTGAGGAGGGAGGGATGCTGCTGCCAAATAGCACTGGAGTGTAGTCGCAGTGTCTCAGCCACGCTGGGCATGACCCTGCACATGGTGCACACCGTTCAGGCTCTATGTTTCTCCACTTGGCACCGTCTGAGGCCGGCCCTAGGCTGCATGTCCCTCCCTGGTCTATGCTGCTCAGGTTTGGCACCCAGTAATAGGTTCGGTTGGGCCTGCACTCTGTGCCCTTCCCAGGACTCAGTAGCTCAGGTGTTTGGAGATTGCTGTCACATGGCTTGTTGGCTTGTCACCTTTTCCTGCTGCTCAGATTTCTGGGTGTACAGCTGGCACCCCTTTTTCAGGCAGGAGGTGTCTGTTGAGCACCCCAAGCAGTCTTAGCTAGCAGAGAAGCCTGTTTGCAGTTTGGTAAGTAAAGTCTCTTGCGATTGCCACTTTCCAGCCCTTACGGCTCTGGCTGCCTGTCACCGGTGGGGGATTGTCTGCAGCCAGCTATTTCTGTTCTGTCCTTTGTTCTGTGCACGGTCCTGATGGTGTCTTATGTTAGAGCTTTTCGCGTGGTAAATGTCCTGCAGTCTGGTGTGCTAGCCCAAGTTAGTTCGCTCCAGTTATGTGTGGGGCGTTCAGGCCTGATTGTTAAGAAACACAGCAGCCCACGCCTCCCGCGCCTCCCTTCCCTGCCCCCACTTGCTAGTGGCAGATGCAGGCGTCTGCTCTGCTTTTCCACTGGAGGAGTTACCATTGGGCTCGTAATCTGTTGGTTTTAATTATTTATTTATTTTTCTTCCCTGTTATGTTGCCCTCTGTGCTTCCAAGGCTTGCCACAGATTCAGCAGTGAGAGTGTTTCCCAGCGTTTGGAAACTTCTATCTTTTTTAGACTCTCTTCAGGGGTCAGGACTCCCTTCCCAGGACTGAGCTCCCTCCCTACCTCGTTTGTCTGTTTTTTTCATCTTTTGTATTTTTCCTACCTGTTTTTGAAGGCAATGCTCTGCTTTTCTGGATGCTTGATATCCTCTGCCAGCATTCAGAAGTTGTTTTGTAGATTTTACTCAAGGTTGAAATGTTCTTTGGATGAATTTGTGGGGGAGAAGGTGGTCTCCCCATCCTATTCCTCCGCCATCTTCTCCCCTACCCCTGGATTGGTCTTTCTTGAGGCCACATGAGCGGGACCCTGAAGTCCCTGTCGTACCTCGAGAGGGACCTGCCACAGCTCAAGAAATACCAAGAGATTCTCCGATCCAGGTGAGATGAGGCCCTTTTTTGCTGTGGCATCTTGAGTGAAATCACACTTCCCCTCTTGGACCTCGAAAGGGTCCTTCACAACTTTGCTGCAACTCAAGAAGCTCCACGACATACCCATCTCCACTCGCGAGGAACACCGAGGGTTACGCCACAACTCAAGAGGAGCCCCGTTGTCCTTTCCTCAGCTGGAGATGGGGGTTCCTCTCTCTGCTTCATCAGGAAACCATTCCCGACATTCCCGTCACATCTCAGGAGGAGGGGCTCTCAACATGAAAGTCGAGAGGCACTCCAGAGGTCATGACGCCATTCCAAAAGACCCACAAATGTCTCAGTCCACTCCAGATAAGCTTGATTTCCATGCACTGTCTCGACTGTCACCCAGAGTATCGACTCACATAATGGTGGAATGTGTGACAGCCCTGTGGCACCTCAAGGGAAAGCTACAGATCTCTGTGTCAACACGACAGGAAGACTGACAATGATGTTACAGCTCAGGAGTAAAGCGGACATGCATGTCTCCACTCAAGACGAGGCCTGACTCCCCTGTGGAGTCTCCAGAGGAACGCCAAGATCCATGTCAGCAATAGAGTGGAAACCTCAAATTCCAGCCTCAGCTCCTGACGAGGACTTAGGACCCAGCACCGACTGGAGAGGGATCCCAAGAGGCCCCTCTCAACTCGCATGGAGACGAGCCTTTCCTGAGGCCACAGGAGCGGGTCCCTGAGGTGCCTGTCATAACTCGAGAGGGACCTGCCGCAACTCGAGAAAAACCAGGAAATTCTTCTCTCCAGGCGTGATGAGGCCCTTTTCCTTTGTGGAAATCACACATCCCCTGTTGGACCTTGAAGGTTCTTTCACACCCTTGCTGCAACTCAAGAAGTTCCCCGACATATCTGTCTCCACTCGCGAGGTACAGGGACGGTCACGCCACAGCTAAAGAGGATCCCCGTTGTCTCCTCCTCAGACCGAAATGAGGGTTCATTTACCTGCTTCGTCGGGAAAGGATTCCCAGCATAACAGTCACATCTCAGGAGGAGGTGCTTTCCACAGGAAAGGCCAGAGGCACTCCCTGGGTGGTGCCACCATTCCTAAAGACCCACAAATGTGTCAGGCCCCTTCTGATGAACCTGATTTCCCTGCATTCCCTCGACTGTCAACCCCAGTATCAACTCACACCTCGGTTTCACGTGTGACAGTCCTTGTCACTTTGAGGGAAAGCCACAGATTTTTCTGTCAACTCCACGGGAAGCCTGACATTGATTCGAGTGTTCAAGAGGAAAGTGGAAGTGTGTGTCTCCACTCGAGACGAGGCCTGCCTCCCCTCTGGGGACTCCAGAGGAACGCCAAGATCCATGTCAGCATGAAAGAAGAAACCACAGGTTCTGGCCTCAGCTCCTGACGAGGAATTAGGACCCAGCATCCACTGGAGAGGAATGTCAAGAGGCCCCTGGCAACTCACATGGAGGGGGCCTTTGTTGAAGTAAAATGGGGGATCCCAGAGGTCTCTGATATAACTCAAGAGGGACTGCCGCAACTCAAGAAAAACTAGGAGATTCTCCACTCCAGGTGAGATGAGGCCTTTTTCCAAAGCGGCATCTCGAGGGAAATCACACCTCCCCACTTAGATTTGGAAAGGTTCTTCCACACCCTTGCTGCACCTCAAGAAGTTCCCCGAAATATCTGGCTCCACTCAAGAGCAACATCGATTGTCCAACCACAACTGAACAGGAGCCCCGTTGTCCCATCCTCAGGATAAAATGAAGGTTCCTTTCCCTGCTTCGTCAGGAAAGGGGAAAATATTCTCTGCATTGCAGTCATATCTCAGGAGGAGGAGCTCTCCAGAGGAAAGGCAAGAGGCATTCCCTGTGTAGTGCCACCATTCCTAAAGACCCAAAAATTTGTCAAACCACTTCAGATGAACCTGATTTCCCTGCATTCCCTCGTCTGTCAACTCGAGTATCGACTCACACCTCGCTGGCATGTGTGACAGTCCTTGTTACTTCGATGGAAAGCCAGAGATTTTTGTGTCAACACCACGGGAAGTTTGACATTTATTTGAGTGCTCGGGAGGAAAGCAGAAGTGCATGTCTCCACTCGAGACGAGGCCTGACTTCCTTCTGGGGACTCCAGAGGAATGCCAAGATCCATGTCAACACTGGAGTGGAAACCTTAGATTCCGGCCTCAGCTCCTGAGGAGGACTCAGGACCTGGAACCGACTTGAAAGGAATTTCGAGACGCCCCTGGCAACTCCCATTAAGACTGGACTTGTTGACATCAAACGAGGGGATCCTAGACATCCCCATCATAACTTGAGAGGGAATGTCACAACTCGAGAAAAACTAGGAGATTCTTCCTGCCAGGCAAGATGAGGCCTTTTTCCGATGTGGCATCTCTAGGAAAATCAAACCTCCTCATTTAGACTTCGAAAGACTCCTTCACACCCTTGCTGCACTTCAATAAGTTCCCCGAAATACCTGTCTCCACTCAAGAGGAACACCGAGGGTCCCGCCACATTTGAAGTGGAGCCCCGTTGTCCCTTCCTCAACCTGAAATGAAGGTTTCTTTCCCTGCTTCTTCGGGAAAGGGGAAAGGATTCTCGGCTTCCAGTCACATCTCAGGAAGAGGAGTTCTCCACAGGAAAGGTGAGAGGCACACACTGGGTGGTGCCACCGTTCCTAAAGACCGACAAATGTGACAGGCCCCTTCAGATGAACCTGATTTCACTGCATTCCCTCGACTGTCAACCCGAGTATGGACTCACACATCGGCGGCACGTTTGACAGTCCTTGTCACTTCGAGGGAAAGCCAAAGACTTTTGTGTCCACTTCACGGGAAGTTTGACACTGATTCGAGTCCTCGGGAGGAAAGCGGAAGTGCATGTCTCCATTTGAGACTGGGCCTGACTCCCATTTGGGGACTCCAGAGGAACGCCAAGATCTATGACAGCACTGGAGAGGAAACATCAGGTCTCGGCCTCAGTTCCTGAAAAGGACATACGACCTGGCACTGAATTGAGAGGAATGTTGAGAGGCCCCTGGCAACTCCCATGGTGACTGGCCTTTGTTGAGATCAAAAGAAGGGATCCCAGAGGTCCCCGTCGTAACTCGAAAGAGACTGGTGCAACTCGAGAAAAACTAGGAGATTCTCTCCTCCAGGAGACGTGAGGCCTTTTTCCGATGCAGCATCTTGAGTGAAATCACACCTCCCCAGTTAAACTTCGAAAGGTTCCTTCACATCCTTGCTGCACCTCAAGAAGTTCCCCAAAACACCTGTCTCCTCTCAAGAGGAAATCCGAGGGTCCCGCCGCAATTGAAGAGGAGCCCCATTGTCCTCTCATCAGCCCGAAATGAAGTTTCCTTTCGCTACTTCGTCCAGAAAGGGGAAAGGATTCTCAGCATTTCAGTCTCATCTTAGCAGGAGGTGCTCTTCATAGGAAAGGCAAGAGGCACTCCCTGAGTGTGGCCACCATTCCTAAAGACTCACAAATGTGTCAGGATCTTGCAGATGAACCTGATTTTCCTGCTTTCCCTCATCTGTCAACACGAGTATCAACTCACACCTTGGTGGCACGTGTGACAGTCCTTGTCACTTCGAGAGAAAGCCAAAGATTATTGTGTCAACTCAACGGGAAGTCTGACACTGATTTGAGTACTCAGAAAGAAAGCGGAAGTGTGTGTCTCCACTCGAGACTAGGCCTCACTCCCCTCTGGGGACTCCAGAGGAATGTCAAGATCCATGTCAGCACTGGAAAGGAAACCTCACATTCCAGCCTCAGCTCCTGATGAGGAGCAAGGATCTGGCATCAACTTGAGAGGAATGTTGAGGAGCACCTGGCAACTCCCATGGTGACTGGCCTTTGTTGAGGTCAAACGAGGAGATCCCAGAGGTCCCCATCGTAACTAGAGAGAGACTGCCGCAACTCGAGAAAAACGAGGAGATTCTCCCATCCAGGCGAGATGAGGCCTTTTTCTGAGGCCTTGTCTCGGTGAAATCACACCTCCCCACTTAGACTTTGAAAGCTTCCTTCACACCCTTGCTGCACCTCAAGATGATCCCCGAAACACCTGTCTTCACTCAAGAGGAACACCGAGGGTCCCGCCACAAATGAAGAGGAACCCCGTTGTCCCAGAAGTCAGAAATGAAGATTCCTTTCCCTGCTTTGTTGGAAAAGGGGAAAGGATTCTCAGCCTTCCAGTCGCATCTCAGGAGAAGGTGCTCTACACAGAAAAGTCGAGAGGCACTCCCTTGGTGTTGCCACCATTCCTAAAGGTGCACAACTTGTCATGCCCCTTCAGATGAACTTGATTTCGCTGCATTCTGTCGACTGTCAACCCAAGTATTGAGTCACACCTCCGTGGCATGTGTGACAGTCCTTGTCACTTCGAGGGAAAGCCACAGATTTTTGTGTCAACTCCACGGGAAGCCGGACACTACCTCGAGTGCTCGGGAGGAAAGCAGAAGTGTGTGTCTCCATTCACGATGAAGCCTGTCTCACTATGGGGACTCCAGAGGAATGCCAAGATCCATGTCAGCACTGGAGAAGAAACCTCATGTTCCGGCCTCATGTCCTGATGAGGACTTAGGACCGGGCACTGACTTGAGAGAAATGTCGAGAGTCCCCTGGCAACTCTCATGGAGACTGACCTTTGTTGATGTGAAACGAGGAGATCCCGGAATTCCCGGTCATAACTCCAGAGGTACTACCGCAACTCTAGAAAAACTAGGAGGTACTCCCCTCCAGGCGAGATGAGGCCTTTTTTTGATGCAGCGTCTCGAGGGAAATCACACCTCCCCAATTAGACTTCGAAAGGTTACTTCACACCCTTACATCACCTCAAGAAGTTCTCTGAAACACCTGTTTCCACTCAAAAGGAACACCGAGGGACTGCCACAACTGAAGAGGAGCCCCGTTGTCCCCAGCTAAGCCGAAATGAAGGTTCCTTTCCCTGCTTTGTCGGGAATGGGAAAAGGATTCTCAACGTTCGTGTCCCATCTCAGAAGGAGGCGCTCTTCTCAGTAAAGGTGAGAGGTTCACCCTGGGTGGTGCCAAAATTCCTGAAGACCCACAAATGTGTCAGGCCCCTTCAGATGAACCTGAGTTCCCTGCATTCCCTCGACTGTCAACCAGAGTATTGACTCACACTTCAGTGACACGTGTGACAGTCCTTGTCACTTCGAGGGAAAGACACAGATTTCTTTGTCAACAACATGGGAACGCTGACACTGATTCGTGTGCTCCAGAGGAAAGCGGAAGTGCATGTCTCCATTCCAGACGAGACCTGACTCCTTTATTGGGACTCCAGAGGAAAGCCAAGATCCATGTCAGCACTGGAGAGGAAACCTCAGGTTCTGGCCTCAGCTCGTGACGAGGACTTAGGACCCAGCACCAACTTGAGAGGAATTTCAAGAGGCCCCTGGCAACTCCCATGCAGACTGGCCTTTGTTGAGGTCAAAGAAGTGGATCCCAGAGGTCCCTGTCAAAATTTGAGAGGGACTGCTGCAACTCGAGAAAAACTAGGAAATTTTCTGATCCAGACGAGATGGGGCCTTTTCTGATGTGGTGTCTCTAGGAAAATCACACCTCTCCACTTAGACTTCGAATGCCTCCTTCACACCCTTGACGCACTTAAAGAAGGTCCCCGAAACACCTGTCTCCCCTCAAGAGGAACAACAAGGGTCCCGCTAAAACTGAAGAGGAGCCCCATTGTCCCCTCCTCAGCCTGAAATGAAGCTTCCTTTCCCTGCTTCAGTGGGAAAGGAGAATGGATTCTTGGCATTCCTGTCACATATAAGGAGGAGGCACTCTCCACAGGAAAGGCGAGAGGCCCTCCCGGGGTGATGCTCCCCGGGTGGTGCCACCATTCCTAAAGACTCTCAAATGTGTCAGGCCCCTTCAGATGAACCTGATTTCCCTGCATTCCCTCGACTATCAACCCAAGTATCAACTCACACCTCAGTGGCATCTGTGACAGTCCTTGTTACTTAGAGGGAAAGCCAGAGATTTTTTTTTGTCAACTCCACGGGAAGCCTGACACTGATTCAAGTGCTTAGGAGGAAAGCTAAAATGCTTGTCTCCACTCGAGACGAGGCCTGACTCCCCTCTTCGGACACTAGAGGAACGCCAAGATCCATGTCAGCACTGAAGAGGAAACCTCAGTTTCCGGCCTCAGCTCCTGACAAGGAATAGGATCCGGCACCGACTTGAGAGCAAAGTCGAGAGGCCAATGGCACTCCCATGGAGACTGGCCTTTGTGGAGGTCAAACGAGGGGATTCCAGATTTCCCCGTCATAACACAAGATGGACAGCCACAACTCGAGTAATACTAGGAGATTCTCCACTCCAGGCGAGATGAGGCCTTTTTCCAATCTGGCGTCTCGAAGGAAATGACACCTCCCCACAGACTTGGAAAGGTTCCTTCACATCCTTGCTGCACCTCAAGAAGTTCCCGGAAACATCTGTCTCCACTCAAGTGGAACACCAAGGGACCCGCCACAACTGAAGAGGAGCCCTGTTGACCCCTCATCAGCCCTAAATGAAGGTTCCTTTCCCTCCTTCGTTGGGAAAAGGGAAAGGATTCTCGGCTTTCCAATTGGATCTCAGGAGGAGGCTCTCCGCACCGGAAAGGAGAAGACATTCCCTGGTGGTGCCACCATTTCTAAAAACCCACAAATATTTCATGCACATGCAGATGAACCTGATTTCCCTGCATTCTCTACCAGAGTATCCACTCACACCTTGGTGGAACGTTTGACAGTCCTTGTCACTTCGAGGGAAAGCCACAGATTTTTGCGTCAACTCCTTGGGAACCCCGACAGTGATTCGAGTGCTCAGGAGGAAAGCAGAAGTGCATGTCTCCAGTCGACATGAGACCTGAATCCCCTCTGGGGACTCCAGAGAACGCCAAGATCCATGTGAGCACTGATGAGGAAATCTCAGATTGTGCCTCAACTTCTGATGAGGACTTACGACCCAGCACCGACATGAGAGAAATGTCGAGAGAACCCTGGCAAATCCCATGGAGACTGGTATTTGTGAAGGTCAAACCAGGGGATCCCAGAGGTCCCGGTCGTAACTCAAGACGGACTGCGGCAATTCGAGGAAAACTAGGAGATTCTCCCCTCCATGCAAGATGAGGCCTTTTTCCGATGCGTCCTTTCGAGGGAAATCACACCTCCCCACTTAGACTTCGAAAGGTTTCTTCACACCCTTGATGAACCTCAAGAAGTTCCCTGAAACACCTGTCTCCACTCAAGAGGAACACCGAGAATCCAGGCACAAATGAAGAGGAGCCCTGTTGTCCTCACCTCAGCCTTAAATGAAGGTTCCTTTCCCTGCTTCCTCGGGAAAGGGGAAAGAATTCTTGGCGTTCCAGTCGCATCTCAGGAGGAGGCACTCTCCACAGGAAAGGCCAGAGGCACTCTCTGGGTGGTGCCACCATTCCTAAAGATCCACAAATGTTCCCTGGGTGGTGTCACCATTCCTAAAAACCTACAAATGTGTCAGGTCCCTTCAGGTGAACCTGATTTCCCTGCATTCCCTTGACTGTCATCTGGAGAATCAACTCACACCTCGGTGGCACGTGGGACAGTCCTTGTCACTCCGAGGGAAAGCCACAGATTTTTGTGTCAACTCCACAGGAAGCCTGACACTGATTCGACTGCTCGGGAGGAAAGAGGAAGTGTGTGTCTCCACTGGAGATGAGGACTGCCTCCCCTCTGGGGACTATCAAGGAATGGCAAGATCCATGTGAGCACTGGAGAGGAATCCTCAGCTTCCATCCTCAGCTCCTGCTGAGGACTTAGGACCCGGCACCAAATTGCGAGCAATGTCCAGAGGCCCCTGGAAGCTCCCGTGGAGACTGGCCTTTGTGAAGTTCAAATGAGGGGATCCCAGAGTTCCCCGTCGTCACTAGAGAGGGACTGCCGCAAATCGAGAAAAACTAGGAGATTGTCCCCTCCAGGTGAGATGAGGCCTTTTTCTGAGGCGACATCTAGAGGGAAATGACACCTCCCCACTTAGACTTCAAAAGGTTCCTACACACCCTTGCTGCACCTTAAAAAGTTCCCCAAAACACCTGTCTCCACTCAAGTGGAACATTGAGGGTCCCTCCACAACTGAAGAGGAGCACCCTTTCCCCTCCTCAACATGAAATGAAAGTTCCTTTAACTGCTTAGTCGGGAAAGGGGAAAGGATTCTCGGCATTCCAGTAGCATCTCAGGAGGAGGCGCTCTCCACAGGAAAGGGCAGGGGCACTCCCTGGGTGGTGCCACCATTCCTAAAGAACCACAGATGTTCCCTCGGTGGTGCCACTATTCCTAAAACACAAAACGTATCAGGCCCTTTCAAATGAACCTGATTTCCCTGCATTCCCTCGACTGTCAAACAGAGTATCGAGACACAGGTCGGTGGCACGTGTGACAGTCCTTGTCACTTCGAGGGAAAGCCAAATATTTTTGTGTCAACTCCACAGGAAGCCTGATACTGATTTGAGTGCTCGGGAGGAAAGCAGAAGTGCGTGTTTCCACTGGAGACAAGGCCTGACTCCCCTCTGGGGACTCCAGAGGAACGCCAAGATCCATGTCAGCACTGGACAGGAACCTCAGGTTTCCGGCTCAGCTCCTGACGAGGACATAGGAGCCGGCACTGGAAAGGAAAGCAAAGTGGAGAGGCCCTTGGCAACTCCCATTGAGATTGGCCTTCGTGGAGGTCAAATGGGCGGATCCCAGAGGTCGCCATCGTAAATCGAGAGGGACTGCCGAAACTGGAAAAAAACTAGGAGATTCTCCCCTCCAGGGGAGTTGAGGCTTTTCCCGATGCGGCGTCTCGAGGGAAATCACATATCCCCACTCGGACTTCGAAAAGTTCCTTCACACACTTTCTACACCTCAAGAAGTTCCCCGAAACACCTGTCTCCACTCAAGAGGAACACAGAGGGTCCCGCCATAACTGAAGAGGAGCCCCGTTTTCCGCTTCTCAATCTGAAATGAAGGTTCCTTTCCCCGCTTCATCTGGAAAGGGGAAAGGATTCTCGGCATTCAAAACTCATCTCAGGAGGAGGCGCTCTCCACAGGAAAGGCCAGAGGCACTCCCTGGGTGCTGCCACCATTGCTAAATACCCAAAAATGTTCCCTGGATGATGCCACCATTCCTAAAGACTCACAAATGTGTCAGGCGCCTTCAGATGAAACTGATTTCCCTGCATTCCCTCGACTATCAACCCGAGTATTGACTCACACCTCGGTGGCACGTGTGACAGTCCTTGTTACTTCGAGGGAAAGCTACAGATTTCTGTGTAAACTCCACATGAAGCCTGACACTGATTTGAGTGCTTGGGAGGAAAGCAGAAGTGTGTGTCTCCACTGGAGACGAGGCCTGCCTCCCCTCTGGGGACTACCGAAGAACGCCAAGATCCATGTCAGCACTGGAGAGGAATCCTCAGGTTCCAGCCTCATCTCCTGCCGAGGACTTAAGGACCTGCACCGACTTGAGAGCAGTGTCGAGAGGCCCCTGGCAACTCCCATGGAAACTGGTCTTTGTGGAGGTCAAACGAGGGGATTCCATATGTCCCCATCGTAACTACAGAGGGACTGCCCCAACTCGACAAAAACTAGTAGATTCTCCACTCTGGGC
This sequence comes from Neotragus moschatus, assembly GCA_006410615.1. Lineage (NCBI taxonomy): Eukaryota > Metazoa > Chordata > Mammalia > Artiodactyla > Bovidae > Neotragus > Neotragus moschatus. The sequence goes on along the minus strand of SJYA01003709.1, from coordinate 45,517 downwards.
GAGATGAGGTCATTTTCTGATGGGGCGTTTGGAGGGAAATCACACCTCCCCACCTAGACTTTGAAAGGTTCCTTCACACCCTTGCTGCACCTCAAGAAATTCCCCGAAACACCTGGCTCCACTCAAGATGAACACACAGGGTGCCGCCACAACTGGTGGAGCCCCGTTGTCCCCTCCTCAGCCCGAAATGAAAGAACCTTTCCCTGCTTCGTCAGGAAAGGGCAAAGTATTCTCGGTGTTCCAGTCGCATCTCAGGAGGAGGCGCTCTCCACAGGAAAGGCCATAGGCAGGCCCTGGGTGGTGTCACCATTCCTAAAGACGCACAAATGTTCCCTGGGAGGTGCCACCATTTCTAAAGACCTACAAATGTGTCAGGCCCCTTCAGATGAACCTGATTTTCCTTCATTCCCTCGACTGTCAACCCGAGTATTGACTCACACCCCGGTGGCACGTGTGACAGTCCTTGTCACTTCGAGGGAAAGCCAAAGATTTTTGTGTCAACTCCACGGGAAGCCTGACACTGATTCGAGTTCTCGGGAGGAAAGCGGAAGTGAGTGTCTCCACTGGAGACGAGGCCTGACTCCCCTCTGGACACTCCAGAGGAACGCCAAGATACATGTCAGCACTGGAGAGGTCATCTCAGGTTCTGGCCTCAGCTCCTGACGATGACTTAGGACCTGGCAGAGACATGACAGCAATGTTGAGAGGGCTCTGACAACTCCCATGGAGACTGGGCTTTGTGGAGGTCAAACGAGGGGATCCCAGAGGTCCCCGTCGTAACTCGAGAGGGACTGCCCAAACTCGAGAAAAACTCGGCAATTCTCTCCTTCAGGAGAGATGATGCGGTTTTCCGAGGGGGCGTCTCGAGGGAAATCACACCTCTCCACTTAGACTTGGAAAGTTTCCTTTACACCCTTGCTGCACCTCAAGAAGTTCCCCGAAATACCTGTATCCACTCAAGAGCAACACCGAGGGTCCCAGCACAATTGAACAGGAGCCCCGTTGTCCTCCCCTCCTCAGCCCGAAACAGAGGTTCCTTTCCCTGCTTCGTCGGGAAAGGGGAAAGGATTCTCAGCGTTCCAGCTGCATTGCAGGAGGAGGCGCTCTACAGAGGAAAGGCCAGAGGCACTCCCTGGGTGGTGCCACCATTCCTAAAGACCTACAAATGTTCCCTGGGTTCTGCCACCATTCATAAAGACCCACAAATGTGTCAGGCCCCTGCATATGAACCTGATATCCCTGCATTCCCTCGACTGTCAATCCGAGTATCAACTCACACCTCGGTGGCACGTGTGACAGCCTTGTCACATCGAGGTAAAGCCACAGATTTCTGTGTCAACTCCACGGGAAGCCTGACACTAATTCGAGTGCTCGGGAGGAAGGTGGAAGTGTGTGTCTCCACTAGAAACGAGGCCTGACTCCCCTCTGGGGACTCCAGAGGAATGCCAAGATCCATGTCGGCGATGGAGAGGAAATCTTAGGTGACGGCCTCAGATCCTGACAAGGACTTCGGACCCGGCACCAACTTGACAGCAACGTCGAGAGGCGCCTGGCAACTCCCATTGAGACTGGCCTTTGTGGAGGTCAAACGAGAGGATCCCAGAGGTCCCCTTTGTAACTCAAAAAAGACTGCCGCAACTCGGGAAAAACTAGGAGATTCTCCCCTCCAGGCGAGATGAGGCCTTGTTAAAATGCAGTCACTCGAGGGAAATCACACCTCCTCACTCAGACTTCGAAAGGTTCCTTCACACCCTTGCAGCACCTCAAGAAGTTCCCCAAAACACCTGTCTCCACTCAAAAGCAACACAGAGGGTCCTGCAGCAACTGAAGAGGAGCCTGGTTGTCCCCTCCTCCACCCGAAATGAAGGTTGCTTTCCCTGCTTCGTTGGGAAAGGGGAAAGGATTCTCAGCGTTCCAGTCTCATCTCAGGAGGAGGCGCTGTCCACAGGAAAGGCCAGAGGCACTCCCTGGGTGGTTCCACCATTCCTAAAGACCCACAAATATTCCCTGGGTGGTGCCACCATTCCTAAAGACCCACAAATGTTCCCTGGATGCTGCAAACATTCCTAAACACCCACAAATGTGTCAGGACCATTCAGATGAACCTGATTTCCCTGCATTCCCTCGACTGTCATCCCGAGTATCGACTCACACCTTGGTAGCACGTGTGACAGTTCTTGTCACTTCGATGGAAAGCCACAGATAGTTGTGTCAACTCCACGGGAAGGCTGAAACTGATTGGAGTGCTGGGGAGGAAAGCGGAAGTGCATGTCTCCACTGGAGACGAGGCCTGACTCCCCTCTGGGGACTCCAGAGGAACGCCAAGATCTGTGTCAGCACTGGAGAGTAAACCTCAGGATCCGGCCTCAGCTCCTGACGAGGACTTCGGACCCGTCACCAACTTGACAGCAATGTCGAGAGGCGCCTGGCAACTCCCATTGAGACTGGCCTTTGTGGAGGTCAAACGAGGGGATCCCAGAGGTCCCAGTTGTAACTCGAGAAGGACTGCCAAAACTTGAAAAAAACTAGGAGATTCTCCCCTCCAGGCAAGTTGAGGCCTTTATCCAATACAGCGTATCGAGGGAAATCACATATCCCCACTTAGACTTTGAAACATCCTTGGTACACCTCAAGAATTTCCCCGAAACACCTGTATCCACTCAAGAGCAACACCGAGGGTACTGGCACAATTGAACAGGAGCCCCGTTGTGCCCTCCTCAGACCAAAACGGAGGTTCCTTTCCCTGCTTCGTCGGAAAAAGGGAGAGGATTCTCAGCATTCCAGCCACATCTCAGGAGGAGGCGCTTTCCACAGGAAAGGCCAGAGGCACTCCCTGGGTGGTTCTACTGTTCCTAAAGACTCACAAATGTTCCCTAGATTTTGCCACCATTCATAAAGACCCACAAATGTGTCAGGCCCCTATAGATGGACCTGATATCCCTGCATTCCCTCAACTGTCAATCCGAGTACTGACTCACACCTCGGTGGCACGTGTCATTCCTTGTCAGTTCGAGGGAAAGCCACAGATTTTTGTGTCAACTCCACAGGAAGCCTGATAATGATTCGAGTGCTCGGATGTAAGCGGAAGTGCCAGTCTCCACTGAGACGAGGCCTGACTCCCCTCTGGGGACTCCAGAGGAAAGCCAAGATCTACATCAGGACTGGAGTGGAAACCTCAGGTTCTGGCCTCAGGTCCTTACGAGGACTTAGGACCCAGCACCAACTTGAGAGCAACGTCAATAGGCCCCTGGCAACTGCCATAGAGTCTGGCCTTTGTGTAGGTTAAACGAGGGGATCCCAGAGGTCCCCATCGTAACTCGAGAGGGACTGCTGCAACTCGAGAAAAACTAGGAGATTCTCCCCTCCAGGCGAGATGAGGCCTTTTTCTGATGCGGCTTCTCGAGGTAAATCACTCCTCTCCACCTAGACTTTGAATGGTTTTTTCACACACTTGCTGCACCTCAAGAAGTTCCATGAAACACCTGTCTCCACTGATGAGGAACACCGAGGGTCCCGCTAGAACTGAAGAGGAGCCCCATTGTTCCCTCCTCAAAACGTAATGAAGATTCCTTTACCTGCTAAATCGGGAAAGGGGAAAGGATTCTTGGCATTCCAGTCGCATCTCAGGAGGAGGGGCTCTCCACATTAAAGGCCTGAGGCACTCCCTGGGTGGGGCCACCATTCCTAGAAACCCACAAATGTTCGCTGGGTTGTGCCACCATTCCTAAAGACCCACAATTATTTCCTGGGTGGTGCCACCATTCCTAAAGTCCCACAAATATTCCCTGGGTGGTGCCACCATTCCTAAAGACCTAAAAATGTTCCCTGGATGCGGCAAACATTCCTAAACACCCACAAATGTGTCAGGCCCATTCAGATGAACCTGATTTCCCTGCATTCCCTCGACTGTCAACCCGAATATCGACTCACACCTCGGTGGCATGTGTGACAGTCCTTCTCACTTCAAGGGAAAGCCACATATTTTTGTGTCAACTGCACGGGAAGCCTGACATTGATTCGAGTGCTTGGGAGGAAAGCAGAAGTGTGTGTCTCCACTGGAGACGAGGCCTGACTCCCCCTTGGGGACTCCAGAGGAACGCCAAGATCCGTGTCAGCACTGGACAGGAAACCTCAGGTTCCAGCCTCAGCTCCTGACGAGGATTTAGGACCCGACACCAACTTGAGAGCAATGTCGAGAGGCCCCTGGCAACTCCCATGGAGACTGGACTTTGTGGAAGTCAAACGAGGGGATCCCAGAGGTCCCCATCGTAACTCGAGAGGGACTGCCGCAACTCGAGAAAAACTAGGAGATTGTCCCCTCCAGGCAAGATGAGGCCTTTTTCCGATGTGGCCTCTTGAGGTAAATCACTCCTCCCCACCTAAACTTCGAATGGATTTTTGACACCCTTGCTGCACCTCAAGAACTTCCCCAAAACACCTGTCTCTACTGAAGAGGAACACCGAGGGTCCCACTAGAAATGAAGAGGGGCCCCGTTGTCCCATCCTCAGAACGAAATGAAGGTTCCTTTACCTGCTCAGTCGGGAAAGAGGAAAGGATTCTTGGCGTTCCAGTCGCATCTGAGGAGGAGGCGCTCTGCACAGTAAAGGCCCGAGGCACTCCCTGGGTGGGGCCAACATTCCTAAAGACCAACAAATGGTCCCTGGGTGGTGCCACCATTCCTAAAGACCCACAAATTTTTCCTGGGTGGTGCCACCATTCCTAAAGGACCACAAATGTTCCCTGGGTGGTGCCACCATTCCTAAAGACTCACAAATGTGTTAGGCCCTTTCAGATGAATCTGATTTCCCTGCATTCCCTCGACTGTCAACCCGAGTATTGACTCACACCTCAGTGGCATGTGTGACAGTCCTTGTCACTTCGAGGGAAAGCCACAGATTTTTGTGTCAACTCCATGGGAAGCCTCAAACTGGTTAAGGGCTCTGGAGGAAAGTGGAAGTGTGTGTCTGCACTGGAAACAAGGCCTGATTCCCTTCTGGGGACTCCAGAGGAAGGCCAAGATCCATGTCAGCACTGAAGAGGATACCTCAGGTTCCATTCTCAGCTCCTGACGAGGATTTAGGACCCGACAACGACTTGAGAGCAATGTCGAGAGGCCCCTGGCAACTCCCATGGAGACTGGACTTTGTGGAAGTCAAACGAGGGGATCCCAGAGGTCCCCATCGTAACTCGAGAGGGACTGCTGCAACTTGAGAAAAACTAGGGTATTCTCCCCACCAGGCGAGATGAGGCCTTTTACTGAGGCACCCTCTCGAGGGAAATCACATCTCCCAACTTAGCCTTTGAAAGGTTCCTTCACACCCTTGCTGCACCTCAAGAAGTTCCTCGAAACACCTGTCTCCACTCAAGAGGAACACCGAGAGTCCCTCCACAACTGAAGAGGAGCCCCATTTTCCCCTTCTCAGCCCAAAACGAAGGTTCCTTTCCCTGCTTGGTCAGGAAAGGGCAAAGGATTCTCAGCGTTCCAGTCGCATCTCAGGAGGCGGCCCTCTCCACAGGAAAGTGGAGAGGCACTCTCTGGGTGGTGCCACCATTCCTAAAGACCCACAAATGTGTCAGGCCCCTTCAGATGAACCTGATTTCCCTGCATTTCTTCGACTGTCACCCCGAGTATCCACTCACACCTCGGTGGCACGTGTAACAGTCCTTGTCACGTTGAGGGAAAGCCACAGATTTTTGTGTCAACTCCACCAGAAGCCTGACACTGACTCGAGTGCTGGGGAGGAAAGCAGAAGTGCGTGTCTCCAATGGAGACGAGGCTTCACTCCCTTCTCGGGACTCCAGAGGAACGCCAAGAACCATGTCAACACTGGAGAGGACACCTCAGGTTCCGGCCTCAGCTCCTGACGAAGAGTTAGGACCCGGCACCGACTTGAGAGCAGTGTCGAGAGGCCACTGGCAACTTCCATGGAGACGGGCCTTTGTGGAGGTTAAAAGGGGATCCCAGGGGTCCCTGTCGTAACTCGAGAGGGAATGCTGCAACTCGAGAAAAACTAGGAGATTCTCCCCTCCAGGCGAGAGGAGGCCTTTTTCCGAGGCGGCGTTTTGACAGATATCACACCTCCCAACTTAGACTTCGAAAGGTTCCTTCACACCCTTGCTACACCTCAAGAAGTTCCCCAAAACACCTGGCTCCACTCAAGAGCAATGCCAAAGATCCCACCACAACTGAAGAGGAGCCCCGTTGTCCCCTCCTCAGCCCAAAATGAAGGTTCCTTTCTCTGCTTCATCGGGAAAAGGGAAAGGATTCTCGGCGTTCCAGTCGCATCTCAGGAGGAGGCGATCTCCACAGGAAAGGCCAGAGGCACTCCCTGGGCGGTGCCATCATTCCTAAAGACCCACAAATGTTCCCTGGGTGGTGCCAGCATTCCTAAAGACCCACAAATATGTAAGGCCCCTTCAGATGAACATGATTTCCATGCATAACCTCCACTGTCCACCCGAGTATCGACTCACAGCTCAGTGGCACGTGTGACAGTCCTTGTCACTTCGATGGAAAGCCACAGATTGTTGTGTCAACTCCACGGGAAGGCTGAAACTGATTGGAGTGCTCGGGAGGAAAGCAGAAGTACGTGTCTACAATGAAGTCGAGGCCTGACTGCACTCTGCGGACTCAAGAGGAACAACAAGACCCATGTCAGCACTGGAGAGGAAACCTACGGTTCCAGCCTCAGCTCCTGCGGAGGACTTAGGACCCGGCACCGATTTGAGAGCAAAGTCGAGAGGCCGCTGTCAACTCCCATGGATACTGGCCTTTGTGGAGCTCAAACGAGGGGATGCCAGAGGTCCCCGTCGTAACTCAAGAGGGACTGCCAGTACTCGATAAAAACTAGAAGATTCTCCCTTCCAGGCGAGATGAAGAATTTTTCTGATGTGGCGTCTTGAGGGAAATCACACCTCCCGACTTAGACTTCGAAAAGTTCCTTCACACCCTTGCTGCACCTCAAGAAGTCCCCCAAAACACCTGTCTCTACTCAAGAAGAACACTGAGGGTCCCACCACAACTGAAGAGGAGCCCCGTTGTACCCTCCTCTGCCCGAAATGAAGGTTCCTTTCCCTGCTTCTTCGGGAAAGGAGAAAGGATCCTCGGCGTTCCAGTCACATCTCAGGAGGAGGCACTCTCCACAGGAAAGGCCAGAGGCACTCCCTGGGTGGTGCCACCATTCCTAAAGACCAACAAATGTTCCCTGGGTGGTGCCACCATTTCTAAAGACCCACAAATGTTCCCGGGGTAGTGCCACCATTCCTAAAGACCCAGAAATGTGTCAGGCCCCTTCAGATGAACCTGATTTCCCTGCATTCCCTCGACTGTCAACCCGAGTATAGACTCAGACCTCTGTGGCAAGGGTCAGTCCTTGTCATTTCGAGGGAAAGCCACAGATTTATGTTTCAACTCCACGAGAAGCCTGACACTGATTCGAGAGCTAGGGAGGAAAGCGGAAGTGCGTGTCTCCACTGGAAACGAGGCCTGACTCCCCTCTTGGGACTCCAGAAGAATGCCAAGATCCATGTCAGCCCTGGAGAGGACACCTCATGTTCCCGCCTCAGCTCCTGACGAGGACTTAGAACCTGGCACCAACTTGAGAGCAATGTTGAGAGGCCCCTGGCAACTCCCATGAAGACTGGCCTTTGTGGAGGTCAAACGAGGGGATCCCAGATGTCCCCGTCGTAACTCGAGAAAGACTGCCGCAACTCGAGAAAAATTAGGAGATTCTCCCCTCCAGGCGAGAGGAGGCCTTTTTCCGATGAGAAGTCTCCAGGAAAATCACACCTGCCCTCTTTGACTTCGAAAGGTTCCTTCACACCCTTGCTGTACCTCAAGAAGTTCCCCGAAACACCTGTCTCCACTCAAGAGGAACACCGAGAGTCCCTCCACAACTGAAGAGAAGCCCCATTGTCCCCTCCTCAGCCTGAAAGGAAGGTTCCTTTCCCTGCTTCCTCGGGAAAGCGGAAAGGCATCTCAGCGTCCCTGTCGCATCTCAGGAGGAGACGCTCTCCACAGGAAAGGCCACAGGCACTCCCTGGGTGGTGCCACCATTCCTAAAGAACCACAAATGTTCCCTGGGTGGTGCCACCATTCCTAAAGACTCACAATGGGACAGGCCCTTCAGATGAACCTGATTTTCCCTGCATTCCCTCCAATGTCAACCCAAGTATCGACTCACACTTCTGTGGCACAAGTGACAGTCCTTGTCACTTCGAGGAAAGCCACAAATTTTTGTGTCAACTCCACGGGAAGCCTGACACTGATTCGAGAGCTTGGGAGGAAAGCGAAAGAGCGTATCTCCACTGGAGACGAGGCCTGACTCCCCTCTGGGGACTCCAGAGAAACGCCAACATCCTTGTCAGCAATGGAGAGCAAACCTCAGGTTCCGGCCTCAGCTCCTGACGAGGACTTAGGACCCGGCGCCGACTTGAGAGCAATGTCGAGAGACCCCTGGAAACTCCCATGGAGACTGGCCTTTGTGGATGTCAAACTATGGGATCCCATATGTCCCGATCGTAACTCAAGAGGGACTGCTGCAACTCGAGAAAAACTGCGTGATTTCCACTCCAGGTGAAATGAGGCCTTTTTCTGATGCGACGTCTTGAGGGAAATCACACGTCCCCACTTAGACTTTGAAAGGTTCCTTCACACCCTTGCTTCCCCTGATGAAGTTCCACGAAACAACTCTATCCACTCAAGAGGAACACCGAGGGTCCCGCCACAACTGAAGAGGAGCCCCGTTGTCCCCTCATCAGCCCAAAATGAGGTTCCTTTCCCTTCTTCGTTGGGAAAGGGGAAAGGAATCTCGGCGTTCCAGTTGCATCTCAGGAGGAGGCGTTCTCCACAGGAAAGACCAGTGGCACCCCTCCGCGGTGCCACATTCCTAAAGACCCACAAATGTTCCCTGGTGGTGCCACCATTCCTAAAGATCCACAAATGTGTCAGGCCCCTTCAGATGAACAGGATTTCCCTGTATTCGCTCGACTTTCAACCCGAGTATCGACTCACAGCTCGGTGGCATGTGTGACCGTCCTTGTCACTTCCAGGGAAACCCACAGATTTTTTTTACAATTCCATGGGAAGCCTGACACTGATTCGAATGCTCAGGAGGAAAGCGTAAGTGCGTGTCTCCACTGGAGATGTTGCCTGACTCCCCTCTGGGGACTCCAGAGGAACACCAAGATCCATGTCAGTGCTTGAGAGGACACCACAGGTTCCAGCCTCAGCTCTTGACGAGGACTTAGCACCCAGAACCAACTTGAGAGCAAAGTAGAGAGGCCCCTGGCAACACACATGGTGACTAACCTTTGTGGAGGTCAAACCTGGGGATCCCAGAGGTGCCCATCGTAACTCGAGAGGGACTGCCATAACTCGAGAAAAACTAGGAGGTTCTCCATGCCATGAGAGATGCAGTCTTTTTCCGAGGCGGCGTCTCGAGGGAAATCACACCTCCACACTTCGTCTTCGAAAGGTTTCTTCACACACTTGCTGCTCCTCAGGAAGTTCCCCGAAACACCTGTCCCCACTCAAGAGCAACATCGAGGTTCCAGCCACAGCTGAAGAGGAGCCACGCTGTCCCCTGCTCAGACCAAAATGAAGGTACCTCTTCCTGCTTCCTCGGGAAAGGGGAAAGAATCTTCGGCATTACATTCGCATCTCAGGAGGAAGCAATCTCCACAGGAAAGGCCTGAGGCACTCACTGGGTGGAGCCACCATTGCTAAAGACCCACAAATATTCCCTGGGTGGTGCCACCATTCCTAAAGACCCACAATAGTTTCAGACCCCTTCAGATGAACCTGATTTCCCTGCATTCCCTTGACTGTCAACCCGAGTATCAACTCACCCCTCGGTGACACATGTGAAAGTCCTGTCACTTCGAGGGAAAGCCACAGATGTTTGTGTCAACTACATGGGAAGCCTAACACTGATTCCGATGCTGGGATGGAAAGCAGAAGTGCGTGTCTACACTAGAGACGAGGACTGAGTCCCCTCTGGGGACTCCAGAGGAACTCCAATATCCGTGTAAGCACTGGAAAGTAAACCTCAGGTTCCGGTCTCCGCTCCTGACAAGGACTTAGGACCCAGCACTGACTTGAGAGCAACGTCGAGAGGCGCCTGGGAACTCCCATTGAGACTGGCCTTTGTGGAGGTCAAACGAAGGGATCCCAGAGGTCCCTGTCATAACTCGAGAGGGACTGCCGCAATGCGAGAAAAACTAGGAGATTGTCCCCTCCAGGCGAGATGAGGCCTTTTTCCGATATGGCCTCTCGAGGTAAATCACTCCTTCCCACGTAGACTTCGAATGGATTTTTGACACACTTGCTGCACCTCAAGAAGTTCCCAGAAACACCTGTCTCCACTGATGAGGAACACCGAGGGTCCCACTAGAACTGAAGAGGAGCCCCGTTGTCCCAACCTCAGAATGAAATGAAGGGTCCTTTACCTGCTAAGTCGGGAAAGAGGAAAGGATTCTCAGTGCTCCAGTCGCATTTGCGGAGGAGGTGCTCTCCACATAAAGGCCCGAGGCATTCCTGTGTGGGGTCACCATTCCTAAAGACCCACAAATGTTCCCTGGTTGGTGCCACCATTCTTATAGACCCACAATTTTTTCCTGGGTGGTGCCACCATTTCTAAAGAACCACAAATGTTCCCTGGGTGGTGCCACCATTCCTAAAGACTCACAAATGTGTCAGGCCCTTTCAGATGAATCTGATTTCCCTGAATTCCCTCGACTGTCACCCCGAGTATCCACTCACACCTCGGTGGCACGTGCGACAGTCCTTGTCACTTCAAGGGAAAGTCACAGAATTTTGTGTCAACATCACGGGAAGCATGACACTGATTTGAATGCTCGGGAGGAATGCAGAAGTGCGTGTCTCCACTGGAGACGAGCCTGACTCGCTTCTGGGCACTCCAGAGGAACGCAAAGATCCATGTCAGCACTGGAGAGGACACCTCAGGTTCCGGCCTCAGCTCCTGACGAGGACTGAGGACCCGGCACCTATTTGAGAGCAATGTCGAGAGGCCCCTAGCAACTTCCATGGAGACTGGCCTTTGAGGAGGTTAAAAGAGAGGATCTCAGGGGTCCCTGTTGTAAGTCGAGAGGGACTGCTGTAACTCGAGAAAAACTAGGAGATTCTCCCCTCCAGGAGAGATGAGGCCTTTTTCTGAGGTGGCGTCTCGAGGGAAATCACACCTCCCAACTTAGACTTCGAAAGGTTCCTTCACACCCTTGCTGCAACTCAAGAAGTTCCCCAAAACGTGTGTCCACTCAAGAGCCACACCGAAGGTCCCGCCACAACTGAAGAGGAGCCCCGTTGTCCCCTTCTCACTCCAAAATGAAGGTTCCTTTCCTTGCTTCCTCGGGAAAGGGGAAAGAATTCTAGGCATTCCAGAAGCATCTCAGGAGGAGGCGCTCTCCACAGGAAAGTCCAGAGGCACTCCCTGGGAGACGCCATCTTTGCTAAAGACCCAAAAATGTTCCCTGGGTGGTGCCACCAATCCTAAAGCCCCGCAGATGTGTCAAGCCCCTTTAGCTGAACATGATTTCCCTGCATTCCCTCCACTGTCAACCCAAGTATCCATGACACCTCGGTGGTAATTGTGACAGTCTTTGTCACTTCGAGGGAAACCCACAGATTTCTGTGTCAACTCCACGGGAAGCCTGACACTGATTCGAGTGCTCGGGAGGAAAGCGGAAGTGCCTGTCTCCACTGGAGACGAGGCCTGGCTCCCCTCTGGGATCTCTAGAGGAACGCCAAGATTCAAGTCAGCACTGGTGAGGACACCTCAGGTTCCGGCCTTATCTCCTGACGACTACTTACGACCCGTCACTGACTTGAGAGCAATGTCGAGAGGCCCATGGCAACTCCCAATGGAGACTGGCCTTTGTGGAGGTCAAACAAGGGGATCCCAGAGGTCCCCGTCCTAACTCTAGAGGGACTGCCTCAACTCCAGGAAAACTATGAGATTCTTCCCTTCAGGCTAGATGAGGCCTTTTTCCGAGGAGGGGTCTCGAGGGAAATCACACCTCCCAACTTAGACTTCAAAAGGTTCCTTCACACCTTGCTGCACCTCAAGAAGTTCCCCGAAACACCTGTCTCCACACAAGAGCAACACCGAGGGTTGCGCCACAAATGACGAGGAGCCCCGTTGTCCCCTGTTCAGACCGAAATGAAGGTACATCTTCCTGCTTCGTCGGGAAAGGGGAAAGGATTCTTGGTGTTCCAGTCCCATCTCAGGAGGAGGCCCTCTCCACAGGAAAGTCCAGAGGCACTCCCTGGGAGGCGCCACCTTTGCTAAAGACCCTCAAATGTTCCCTGGGTGGTGCCACCATTCCTAAAGACCCACAAATGTGTCAGGCCCCTTCAGATGAACCTGATTTCCCTGCATTCTCTAGACTGTCAACCCAAGTATGGACTCACACCTTGGTGGCACGTGTGACAGTGCTTGTCACTTCGAGGGAAAGCTTTTCATGTCAAATCCACAGGAAGCCTCACACTGATTCGACTGCTCGGGAGGAAAGCGGAAGTGCGTGTCTCCACTGGCTATGAGGCCTGAGTAACCTCTGGGGACTCCAGAGGAACGCCAAGATCCATGTCAGCACTGCAGAGGACACCTCAGGTTCAGTCCTCAGTTGCTTACGAGGACTTAGGATCAGACACCGACTTGAGAGTAATGTCAAGAGGCCCCTAGCAACACCCATGGAGACTGGCCTTTGTGGAGGTCAATCGAGGGGATCCCAGATTGTAACTGTTGTAACTTGAGAGGGACTCTCGCAACTCGAGAAAAACTAGGGGGTTCTCCACTCCAGGCGAGATGAGGTTTTTTTCCGATTGGGCATCTTGAAGGTAATCATACCTCTCCACTTACACTTCGAAATGTTCCTTCTCACCCTTGCTGCACCTCAAGAAGTTCCCTGAAACACCTGTGTCCACTCAAGAGCAACACCGATGGTCCCTCCACAAATGAAGAGGAGCCCCGTTGTCTCCTCCTCAGCCCGAAATGAAGGTTCCATTCCCTGCTTCGTCGGGAATGGGGAAAAGATTCTCGGCGTGCCAGTCACATCTCAGGAGGAGGCGCTTTCCACAAGAAAGGGTAGAGGCACTCCATGGGTGGTGCCACCATTCCTAAAGACCCACAAATGTTCCCTGCGTGGTGCCACCATTCCTAAAGACCCACAAATGTGTCAGGCCCTCCAGATGAACCTGATTTCCCTGCATTCCCTCGACTGTCAACCCGAGTATCCACTCACACCTCGGTGGCACGTGTGACAGTCCCTGTCACTTCGAAGGAAAGCCTCAGATTTTTGTGTCAACTCAACGGGAAGCCTGACACTGATTCCAGTGCTAGGGAGGAAAGCAGAAGTTCCTCTGGGAACTCCAGAGGAATGCCAAGATTCAAGTCAGCACTGGTGAGGACACCTCAGGTTCCGGCCTCATCTCCTGACGACTACTTAGGACCCGTCACTGACTTGAGAGCAATGTCGAGAGGCCCCTGGCAACTCCCATGGAGACTGGCCTTTGTGGAGGTGAAACAAGGGGAACCCAGAGGTCCCCGTTGTAACTTGAGAGGGACAGCTGCAACTCGAGAAAAACTAGCAGATTCTCCCTTGCAGGCGAGATGAGGCCTTTTTCCGATGGGGCGTCTCGACGGAAATCACACCTCCCCATTTAGACTTTGAAAGGTTCCTTCTCACCCTTGCTGCACCTCAAGAAGTTCCCTGAAACACCTGTCTCCACTCAAGAGCCACACCGAAGGTCCCGCCACAACTGAAGAGGAGCCCCGTTGTCCCCTCCTCAGCACAAAATGAAGGTTCCTTTCCGTGCTTCATTGGTTATGGTGAAAGAATTCTCGGGGTTCCAGACGCATCTCAGGGGGAGGCACTCTCCACCGGAAAGGCCAGAGGCACTCCCAGGGTGTTGCCACCATTTCTAAAGACCCACAAATATTCCCTGCGTGGTGCCACCATTCCTAAGGACAAACAAATGTGTCAGGCCCCTTCACTTGAACCTGATTTCCCTGCATCCCCTCCACTGTAAACCCCAGTATCAACTCACACCTCGGTGGCACGTGTGACAGTCCTTGTCCCTTCGAGGGAAAACCACAGATTTTTGTGTCAAATCCACCGGAATCCTGACACTGATTCGAGTGCTCCGGAGGAAAGTGGAAGTGCATGTCTCCACTGGAGACGAGTCCTGACTCCCTTCTGGGGACTCCAGAGGAACACCAAGATCCATGTCAGCACTGGAGAGGACACCTCAGTTTCTGTCCTAAGCTCCTGACGCGGACTTAGGACCCGGCACCGACTTGAGAAAAATGTCAAGAGGCCCCTGACAACTCCCATGGAGACTGGCTTTTGTGGAGGTCAAAGGAGGGGATCCCAGAGCTCCCCATCGTAACTGGAGAGGGACTGCCGCATCTCGAGAAAGACTAGGAGATTCTCCCCTCCAGGCGAGATGAGTTCTTTTTCCAATGCAGCATCTTGAGGAAAATCGCACCTCCCCACTTAGACTTCGAAAGGTTCCTTCACACCCTTGGTGCCCCTCAAAAAGTTCCCAGAAACACCTGTCTCTACTCAAGAGCAACACCGAGGGTCCCGCCACAACTGAAGAGGAGCCTCGTTGTCCCCTCCTCAGCCCGAAATGAAGGTTCCTTTCCCTGCTTCTTTGGGAAAGGAAAAGGATTCTCGGCTTTCCATTCGCATCTCAGGAGGAGGTGCTCTCCACAGGAAAGGCCCGCGGCACTCACTGGGTGGTGCCACCATTCCTAAAGACCCACAAATGTTCCCTGGGTGGTGCCACCATTCCGAAAGACCCACAAATGTGTCAGGCCCCTTCAGATGAACCTGATTTCCTTGCATTCCCTCAACTGTCAACCCAAATATCGACTCTTACCTCGGGGGCACGTGTGACAGTCCTTGTCACTTTGAGGGAAAGACATAGATTTTTTTGTCAACTCCACGGGAAGCCTGAGACTGATTCGAGTGCTCAGGAGGAAAGCAGAACTTCGTGTCTCCACTGGAGATGAGGCCTGACTCCCCTCTGGGGACTCCAGAGGAACGCCAAGATCCATATCAGCACTGCAGAGGACACCTCATGTTCTGGCCTCAGCTCCTGACGAGGACTTATGACCTGGCACCGAGTTGAGAGCAATGTCAAGAGGCCCGTGGCAACTCCCATGGAGACTGGCCTTTGTGGAGGTCAAACGAGGGGATCCCAGAGGTCCCCGTTGTAACTCGAGAGGGACTCATGCAACTCGAGAAAGATTAGGAGATTCTCCAATCCAGGCAAGATGAGGCCTTTTTCCGTGGCGGAGTCACTAGGGAAATCATACTTCCCAACTTAGACTTCAAAAGGTTCCTTCACGCCCTTGCTGCCCCTGAAGAAATTTCCCGAAATAACAGTGTTCACGCAAAAGCAACACCGAGTGTCCCGCCATAAATGAAGAGGAGCCCCGTTGTCCCCTCGTCAGCCCAAAATGAAGGTTCCTTTCCCTGCTTCGTTGGGAAAGGGGAAAGGATTCTCGGCATTCCAGTCACATCTCAAGAGGAGGCGCTCTCCACAGGAAAGGCCAGTGGCACCCCTCCGTGGAGCCACTTTCCTAAAGACCCACAAATGTTCCCTGGGTGGTGCCACCATTCCTAAAGACTCACAAATGTGTCAGGCCTCTTCAGATGAACCTGATTTCCCTGCATTCCCCTGGCTGTCAACCCGAGTATCGACTCACAACTCGGTGGCATGTGTGACAGTCTTTGTCACTTCGAGGGAAAGCCACAGGTTTTTGTGTCAACTCCACGGGAAGCGTGACACTTATTTGAGAGCCCAGGAGAAAAGCAGAAGTGCGTGTCTCCACTGGAGACGAGGCCTGACTCCCCTCTGGGGACTGCAGAGAAACGCCAAGATCCATGTCAGCACTGTAGAGGAAACCTCAGTTTCCGGCCTCAGCTCCTGACGTGGACTTAAGACCCGGCACCGACTTGAGAGCAATGTCGAGAGGCCTCTGGCAACTTCCATGAAGACTGGCCTTTGTGGAGGTAAAACGAGGGGATCCCAGAGGTCCCCGTCGGAACTCGAGAGGGACTGCCTCAACTCGAGAAAAACTAGGAGATTCTCCTCTCCAGGAGAGATGAGGCATTTTTCCGATGGGGCATCTCGAGGGAAATCACACCTCCCAAATTAGACTTCGAATGGTTCTTTCACACCGTTTCTGCACCTCAAAAAGTTCCCCGAGTCACCTGTCTCTACTCAAGAGCAACACCGAGGGTCCCGCCACAACTGAAGAGGAGCCCCATTGTCCCTTCCTCAGCCCGAAATGAAGATTCCTTTCCCTGGTTCTTCAGGAAAGGGAAAGGATTCTCGGCTTTCCAGTCGCATCTCAGGAGGAGGTGCTCTCTACACGAAAGGCCAGAGGCACTCACTGGGTGGTGCCACCATTCCTAAAGACCCACAAATGTTCCCTGGGTGGTGCCACCATTTCTAAAGACTGAAATATGTTCCCGGGGTGATGCCACCATTCCTAAAGACCCACAAATGTGTCAGGCCCCTTGAGATGAACCTGATTTCCATGCATTCCCTTGACTGTCAACCCAAGTATCCACTTACATCTTGGTGGCACGTGTGACAGTCCTTTTCACTTCAAGGGAAAGCCACAGATTTTTATGTCAACTTGACCGGAATCCTGAAACTGATTCGAGTGCTTGGGAGGAAAGTGGAAGTGCATGTCTCCACTGGAGACGAGGCCTGAATCCCCTCTGGGGACTCCAGAGTAATGCCAAGATCCATATCAGCACTGGAGAGGACACCTCAGGTTCTGGCCTCACCTCCTGACGAGGACTTAGGACCCGTCACCGACTTGAGAGCAATGTCCAGAGGCCCTTGGCAACTCCCATGGAGACTTTCATTTGCGGATGTCAAACGAGGGGTTCCCAGAGGTCCACATGGCAATTCGAGATGGACTGCCGCAAGTCGAGAAAAACTAGGAGATTCTCCCCTCAAGGTGAGATGACGCATTTTTCCGGTGCAGCTTCTGGAGGGAAATCACACCTCCCCACTTAGACTTCGAAAGGTTGCTTCACAACCTTGCTGCTCCTCAAGAAGTTCCCCGAAACACCTGTCCCCACTCATGAGGAACACGTAGGGTCCTGCCACAACTGAAGAGGAGCTCTGTTGTCCCCTCCTCAGCCTGAAATGAAGTTTCCTTTCCCTGCTTCGTCAGGAAAGGAGGAAGGATTCTCGGCATTCTGGTTGCATCTCAGGAGGAGGCGCTCTCCACAGGAAAGGCCAGACGCACTCCCTGGGTGGTTCCACCATTCCTAAAAACCCACAAATATTCCCTGGGTGGTGTCACCATTCCTAAAAACCCACAAAAGTGTCAGGTCCCTTCAGATGAACCTGATTTCCCTGCATTCCCTCGACTGTCAACCCGAGTATCTACTCACACTTTGGTGGCATGTGTGACAATCCTTGTTACTTCGAGGGATATTCACCGATTTCTGTGTCAACTCCTCTGGAATTTTGGCAGTGATTCGAGTGCTCAGGAGGAAAGCGGAAGTGCGTGTCTCCACTGGAGACGAGACCTGACTCCCCTCTGGGGACTCCAGAGGAACGCCAAGATCCATGTCAGCCCTGGAGAGGACACCTCAGGTTCCGGCCTAAGCTCCTGACGAGGACGTAGGACCCGGCACCAACTTGAGAGCAATGTCTAGAGGCCCGTGGCAGTTCCCATGGAGACTGGCCTTTGTGGAGGTGAATCAAGGGGATCCCAGAGGTGCCCGTCGTAACTCAAGAGGGACTGCCGCAACACGAGAAAAACTAGGGGATTCTCCCCGTCATGAGAGATGCGGCCTTTTTTCAAGGCGGTGTCTCGAGGGAAATCACATCTCCGCACTTAGTCTTCGAAAGGTTCCTTCACACCCTTGGTGCACCTCAGGAAGTTCCCTGAAACAACTGTCTCCACTCAAGAGCAACACCGAGTTTCCGGCCACAGATGAAGAGGAGCCACGTTGTCCCCTGTTTAGACGGAAATGCAAGTACCTCTCCCTGCTTCGTCGGGAAATGGGAAAGGATTCTCGGCATTCCAATCGCATCTCAGGGGGAGGAGATCTCCACAGGAAAGGCCCGAGGCACTCACTGGGTGGTGCCACCATTCCTAGAGACCCACAAATATTCCCTGGGTTCTGCCAGCATTCCTAAAGACCCACAAATGTGTCAGGCCCTTTCAGATGAACCTGATTTCCCTGCATTCCCTCAACTGTCAAGCCAAGTATCAACTCACTCCTCGGTGGCACATGTGACAGTCCTTGTCACTAGTAGGGAAAGCCACAGATGTTTGTATCAACTACATGGGAATCCTAATACTGATTCCAATGCTGGGAAGGAAAGCGGAAGTGTGTGTCTCCACTAGAGAGGAGGCCTGACTCCCCTCTGGGCACGACAGAGGAAGCCAAGATCAATGTCAGCACTGGAGAGGAAACCTCACGTTCCGGCCAGAGCTCCTGACGAGAGAACTTAGGACCCGCCACCGACTTGAGACCATGTTGAGAGGCCCCTGGCAACTCCTTTGGAGACTGGCCTTTGTGGAGGTCAAACGAGGGGATTCCAGAGGTGCACATCATAACTCGAGAGAGACTGCCGCAACTCGAGGAAATCGAGGAGATTCTTCCTTCCAGGCGAGATGAGGCCTTTATCCGAGGCGGCGTCTCCAGGGAAATCACACCTCCCCACTTAGACTTCGAAACGTTCATTCACACCCTTGCTGCACTTGAAGAAGTTCCCCAAATGATTTGTCTCCACTTTAGAGCAACACCGAGGGTCCCGCCACAGCTGAAGAGGAGACCCGTTGTCCCCTCTTCAGCCCGAAATGAAGGTTCTTTTCCCTGCTTCGTCGGGAAAGGGGAAAGCATTCTCAGTGTACCAGTCGCATCTCAGGTGGAGTCGCTCTCCACAGGAAAGTCCAGAGGCACTCCCTGGGTGGTGCGAGCATTCCTAAAGACACACAATTATCCCTGGGTGTTGCCACTATTCCTAAAGATCCACAAAATTTCCCTGAGTGGTGCCACCATTCCTAAAGACCCACAAATGTTCCCTGGGTGGTGCCACCATTCCTAAAGACTCACAAATATATAAGGCCCCTTCAGATGAACCTGATTTCCATGCATTCCCTCGACTGTCCACCCGAGTATCAACTCACACCTCGGTGGCATGTGTGACAGTGCTTGTCACTTCAAGGGAAAGCCACAGATTTTTGTGTCAACTCCACAGGAAGCCTGACACTGATTCAAGTGCTCAGGAGGAAAGTGGAAGTACGTGTCTCCAGTGGAGATGAGGCCTGAGTCCCCTCTGGGGCCTCCAGAGGAACACCAAGATCCATGTCAGCAATGGAAAGGACACCTCAGGCTCCAGCCTCAGCTCGTGACGAGGATTTAGGACCCGGAATTGACTTGAGAGCAATGTCGAGAGGCCCCTGGCAACTCCCATGGAGACTGGCCTTTGTGGAGGTCAAACGAGGGCATCCCAGAGGTCCCCATCGTAACTTGAGAGGGACTGCTGCACCTCGAGAAAAACTAGGAGATTCTCGCCTCCAGGCATTTTTCCAATGCGGCGTCTCGAAGGAAATCACACCTCCCCACTTAGACTTCGAATGGTTCTTTCACACTGTTGCAGCACCTCAAAAAGTTCCCCGAAACACCTGTCTCTGCTCAAGAGCAACACCGAGGGTCCTGCCACAACTGAA
Source organism: Neotragus moschatus (assembly GCA_006410615.1). Lineage (NCBI taxonomy): Eukaryota > Metazoa > Chordata > Mammalia > Artiodactyla > Bovidae > Neotragus > Neotragus moschatus. Next base: position 25,777 of record SJYA01003709.1, on the reverse strand, counting down.
GGGGAACCACATTGTCCCCTCCTCAGCATGAAATGAAGGTTCCTTTTCCTGCTTCTTGGGGAAAGGGAAAGGATTCTCAGCTTTCCAGTCACATCTCAGGAGGAGCCGCTCTCTACAGGAAAGGCAGGAGGCACTCACTGGGTGGGGCCACCATTCCTACAGTCCCACAAATGTTCCCTGGGTGGTGCCACCATTTCTAAAGACCCACAAATGTTCCCTGGGTTGTGCCACCATTCCTAAAGACCCACAAATGTGTCAGGCCCCTTCAGATGAACCTGATTTCCATGCATTCCCTTGACTGTCAACCCGAGTATCCACTCATACCATGGTGACACGTTTGACGGTCCTTGTCACTTCGAGGGAAAGACAGATTTTTGTGTCAACTGCACCAGAATCCTGACACTGATTCGAGTGCTTGGGAAGAAAGCGGAAGTGCATGTCTCCACTGGAAACGAGGCCTGACTCCCCTCTGGGGACTCCAGAGGAACGCCAAGATCCATGTCAGCACTGGAGAGGACACCTCAGGTTCGGCCTCAGCTCCTGATGAGGACTTAGGACCTGGCACCAACTTGAGAGTAATGTCCAGAGGCTCCTGGCAACTCCCATGGAGACTGTCTTTTGTGGATGTCAAACGAGGGGATCCCAGAGGTCCGCAACGTAACTCGAGAGGGACTGCCGCACGTCAAGAAAAACTAGGAGATTCTCCCCTAAAGGCTAGATGAGGCATTTTTCCAGTGTGGCATCTGGAGGGAAATCACACCTCCCCACGTAGACTTCGAAAGATTCCTTAGAACCCTTGCTGCATGTCAAGAAGTTCCCCTAAACACCTGTCTGCACTCAAGAGGAACACCAAGGGTCCCGCCACAACTGAAGAGGAGCCCCATTGTCCCCTCCTCAGCCCGAAATGAAGGTTCCTTTCCCTGCTTCGTCAGGAAAGGGGAAAGGATTCTCAGCGTTCCAGTCGCATCTCACGAGGAGGCGCTCTCCACAGGAAAGGGCAGAGGCACTCTCTGGGTGGTGCCACCATTCCTAAAGACCCACCAACATTCCCTGGGTGTTGTCACCATTCCTAAAAACCCAGAAAAGTGTCAGGTCCCTTTAGATGAACCTGATTTCCCTGCATTCCCTCCGTTGTCAACCCGAGTATTGACTCACACCTTGGTGGCATGTGTGACAATCCTTGTCACTTCAGGGGAAATCAACCGATTTTTGTGTCAACTCCACCGGCATCTTGACAGTGATTCGAGTGCTCAGGAGGAAAGCGGAACTGCGTGTTTCCACTGGAGACGAGGTCTGACTCCCTTCTGGGGACTTCAGAGGAACGCAAAGATCCATGTCAGCACTGGATAGGACACCTCAGGTTCCAGCCTCAGCTCCTGACAAAGACGTAGGACCCGGCACCGAATTGAGAGCAATGACGAGAGGCTGCAGGCAACTCCCATGGAGACTGGCCTTTGTGGAGGTCAATCGAGGGGATCCCAGTGGTCCTCGTTGTAACTCGAGAGGGACTCATGCAACTCGAGAAAAACTAGGGGATTCTCCCCTTTAGGCAAGATGAAGCCTTTTTCAGATTGGGCGTTTTGAGGGTAATTACACCTCCACACTTAGACTTCGAAAGGTTCCTTTTCACCCTTGCTGCACCTCCCGAAATTCCCCAAAACACCTGTCTCCACTCAAGAGCAACACCGAGGGTCCCGCCAGAACTGAAAAGGTGCCCCGTTGTCCCCTCCTAAGCCCAAAATGAAGGTTAATTTCCTTGCTTCGTAGGGAAAATGGAAAGGATTCTCCACATTCCAGTTGCATCTCAGGAGGAGGTGGTCTCCACAGGAAAGGCCAGAGGCACTCCCTGGGTGGTGCCAGCATTAATAAACACCCACAAGTGTGTCAGGCCCCTTCAGATGAACCTGATTTCCCTGCATTCCCTCGACTGTCAGCCCCAGTATTGACTCACAACTCGGTGGCACGTGTAACAGTCTTGTCACTTCGAGGGAAAGCCACAGATATTTGTGTCACCTCTTCGGGAATCCTGACACTGATTCGAGTGCTCAGGAGGATAGCGTATGTTCGTGTCTCCACTGGAAACGAGGCCTGACGGCCTTCTGGGAAATCCAGAGGAACGCCAAGATCCATGTCAGCACTGGAGGGGAAACCTCAGGTTCCGGCCTCAGCTCCTGATGAAGATTAAATATCCCGCACCAACTTGAGAGCAATGTCGAGAGGCCCCTGGAAACTCCCCTGGAGACTGTCCTTGTGGAAGTCAAATGAGGAGATCACAGAGGTCCCCCTCGTAACTCGAGAGAGACTGCCACAACTGGAGAAAAACTAGGAGATTCTCCCCTCCAGGCGAGATGAGGCCTTTTTCCGATGTGGCCTCTCGAGGTAAATCACACCTCCCCGCTTAGACTTCGAATGGTTCCTTCACACCCTTGCTGCACCTCAAGAAGGTCCCTGAAACACCTGTCTCCATTGAAGAGGAAAACCGAGGGTCCTGCTACAACTCAAGAGGAGCCCCATTGTTCCCTCCTCAGAACAAAATGTATGTTACTTTACCTGATACCTCGGGAAAAGGGAAAGAATTCTCGTCGTTCCAGTCGCAACTCAGGAGGAGGTGATCTCCACAGGAAAGGACCAAGGCACTCCCTGGGTGGTGCCACCATTCCTAGAGACCCAAAAATATTCCCTGGGTGGTGCAACCATTCCTAAAGACCCACAAATGTGTCAGGTCCCTTCAGATGGACTTGATTTCCCTGCATTCACTCGACTGTCAACCAGAGTATCGACTCATGCCTCGGTGGCTCGTGTGACAGTCCTTGTAACTTCAAGGGAAAGCCACAGATTTTGGGGGCAACTCCACAGTAAGCCTGACACTGATTCGAGTGCTCAGGAGGAAAGTGGAAATTGTGTGTCTCCACTGGAGAAAGGCCTGACTCCACTGTGGGGACTCCAGAGGAATGCCAAGATCCATGTCAGCACTGGAGAGGACACCTCAGGTTCCAGCCTCGGCTCCGGACGAGAACTTAGGAGCTGGCACCGACTTTTGAGCAATGTCAAGAGGCCCCTTGCAACTCCCATGGAGACTAGCTTTTGTGGAGGTCAAACGAGGGGATTCCAAACGTCCACGTCGTAACTAGAGAGGGACTGCCACAACTCGAGTAAAACTAGGAGATTTTCCCCTCCAGGCGAGATGAGGCCTTTTTCCGAGACGGCATCTCGAGGGAAATCACACCTCTACACTTAGACTTCGATAGGTTCCTTCACACCCATGCTGCACCTCAAGAAATTCCCCGAAAAACCTGTCTCCACTCAAGAGGAACACCTAGGGTCCCGCCACAACTGAAGAGGAGCCCCGATGTCTCCTCCTCAGCCCGAAATGAAGGTTCCTTTCCCTGCTTCGCCAGGAAAGGGGAAAGGATTCTCGGCATTTCAGGCACATCTCAAGAAGAGGCACTCTCCACAGGAAAGGCCACAGGCACTCCCTGGGTGGTGCCAGGGTACCTAAAGACACACAAATATTCCCTGGGTGGTGTCACCATTCCTAAAACCCCACAAGAGTTGTCAGGTCCCTTCAGATGAACCTAATTTTCCAGCAGGCCTCGACTCCAGTGGAGACACGCAGTTCCACTTTCCTCCTGAGCACTCGAATCAGTGTCTGGCTTCCCGTGGAGTTGACACAAAAATCTGTGGCTTTCCCTCGAAGTGACAAGTACTGTCACACATGCCACCGAGGTGTGAGTCAATAATTGGTTTGACAGTTGAGGGAATGCAAGGAAATCAGGTTCATCTGAAGTGGCCTTACACATTTGTCGGTCTTTCGGAATGGTGGCACCACCCAGGGAACATTTGTGGGTCTTTAGGAATGGTGGCACCACTCAGTGAGTGCCGCTGGCCTTTCCTGTGGAGAGCGCCTCCTCCTGAGATGCGACTGGAAAGCCAAGAATCCTTTCCCTTTCTGGAAGAAGCATGGAAAGGAACCTTCATTTCAGGCTGAGGAGGGGACAACGGGGCTCCTCTTCAATTGTGGCGGGACCCTCGGTGTTGCTCTTGAGTAGAGACAGGTGTTTCTGGGAACTTTTTGAGGTGTAGCAAGGTTGTGGAGGAACCTTTCGAAGTTCAGACCTCGGTGGCACGTGTGACAGTCCTTGTCACTTCGAGGGAAAGCCACAGATTTTTGTGTCAACTCCACAGGAAATGTGACACTGATTCGAGTGCTCGGGAGGAAAGCGGAAGTGCGTGTTTGCACTAGAGAGAAGGCCTGACTCCCCTCTGGGGACTTCAGAGGAACACCAACATCCATGTCAGCACTGGAGAGGACACCTCAGGTTCCAGCCTCACCTCTGGACGAGAACTTAGGACCCGGCACTGAGTTTTGAGCAATGTCGAGAGGCCCCTGGCAACTCCCATGGTTACTAGCTTTTGTGGAGGTCAACAGAGGGGATTCCAGAGGTCCCCGTCATAACTGGAGATCAACTGCCGCAACTCGAGAAAAACTAGGAGATTCTCCCCTCCAGGCGAGTTGAGGCCTTTTTCCAAGGCGGCGTCTCACGGTAAATCACACCTCCACACTTATACTTCGAAAGATTACCTCACACCCTTGCTGTACCTCAAGAAGTTCCCTGAAACACCTGTCCCCACTCAAGAGCAACAGCGAGGATCCCGCAACAGCTGAAGAGGAGCCCCGTTGTCCCTTCCTCCGCCTGAAATGAAGGTTCCTTTCCCTGCTTCGTTGGGAATGAGGAAAGGATTCTCAGCGTTCCAGTCGCATCTCAGGAGAAGGCTCTCTCCATAGGAAAGGCCAGAACCAGTCGCTGGGTAGTGCCACCATTTCTAAAGACCCACAAATGTTGCCTGGGTGTTGCCACCATTCCTAAAGAGCCACAAATGTGTCAGCACCCTTCAGAGTAACGTGATTTCCCTCCATTCCCTCGACTGTGAACCCGAGTGTCGACTCACAGCTCGGTGGCGTGTTTTACAGTCCCCGTCACTTCAAGTGAAAACCACAGATTTTGTGTCAACTCACAGAAAGCCTGACACTGATTCGAGTGCTCGGGAGGAAAGCGGAAGTGCGTGTCACCACTCGAGACGAGGCCTGACTCCCCTCTGGGGACTCCGGAGGAACGTGAAGATCCATGAAAGCACTGGAGAGGACACCTCAGGTTCGGACCTCTACTTCTGACATGGACTTAGGACCCGGCACCGACTTGAGGGCAATGTCAAGAGGCCCCTGGCAACTCACATGGAGACTGGCCTTTGTGTAGGTCAATCAAGGGGATCCCAGAGTTCTCTTTCGTAACTCGACAGGGACTGCCGCAACTCGAGAAAAACTAGGAGATTCTCGCCTCTAGGCAAGATGAGGCATTTTTCCGAGGCGGCGTCTCGAGAAAAATCACACCTCCCCACGTAGACTTCGAAAGGTTCCTTCACACTTGGCTGCACCTCAAGTAGTTCCCTGAAACACTTGTCTCCACTTACGTGGAACACTGAGTGTCCCACCACAACTGAAGAGGAGCCCCGTTGTCCCCTCCTCAGCCCAAAATGAAGGTTCCTTTCCCTGCTTCTTCGGGAAAGGGGAAAGGATTCTCGGCGTTCCAGTTGCATCTCAGGAGGAGATGCTCTCCACAGGAAAGGCCAAAGGCACTCCCTGGGTGGTGCAACCGTTCTTAAAGACCCAAAAATGTTCCCTGGTTGATGCCACCATTCTTAAAGACCCACAAATGTGTCAGGCCTCTTCAGATGAACCTGATTTCCCTGCATTCCCTTGACTGTCAACCCGAGTATCGACTCACACCTCGGTCGCACGTGTGACAGTCCTTGTCACTTCGAGGCAAATCCACAGATTTTTGTTTCAACTCCACGAGAAGCCTGACACTGATTTGAGTGCTCGGGAGGAAAGCAGAAGTGCATGTCTGCACTAGAGACGAGGCCTGACTCCCCTCTGGGGGCTTCAGAGAAACGCCAAGATCCATGTCAGCACTGGAGAGGACACCTCAGGTTCCGGTCTCAGCTCCTGACAAGGACTCAGAACCCGACACCAACTTGAGAGCAATGTCGAGAGGCCGCTGGAAACTCCCATGGAGACTGACCTTTGTGTAGGTCAAAATAGGGAATCCCAGAGGTCCCCATAGTAACTTGAGAGGGACTGCCACAACACGAGAAAAACTAGGAGATTCTCCCCTCCAGGCGAGATGAGGCCTTTTTCTGAGGCGGCGTCTCGAGGGAAATCACATCTCCCCACTTAGACTTCGAAAGGTTCCTTCACACCCTTGCTGCACCTCAAGAAGTTCCCCGAAATATCTGTCTCTACTCAACAGGAACACCGAGGGTCCCGCCACTACTGAATAGGAGCCCCGTTGTCACCTCCTCAGCCCAAAATGAAGATTCCTTTCCCTGCTTCGTTGGGAAAGGGGAAAGAATTCTCTGCGTTCCAGTCCCATCTCAGGAGGAGGTGATCTCCACAGGACAGGCCAGAGGCACTTCCTGTGAGGTGCCACCATTCCTAAAGACCCAGAAATGTTCCCTGGGTGGTGCCACCATTCCTAACGACCCACAAATATGTCAGGCACCTTCAGATGAACCTGATTTCACTGCATTCCCTCGATTGTCAACCCGACTATGGACTCACACCTCTGTGGCACTTCTGACAGTCCTTGTCACTTAGAGGGAAAGCCACAGATTATTGTGTCAACTCCACTGGAAGCCTGACAGTGATTCGGGTGCTCGGGAGGAAAGCAGAAGTTCATGTCTCTACTGGAGACGAGGCCTGACTCCCCTGTGGGGACTCCAGAGGAACCCCAAGATCCATGTCTGTACTGGAGAGGACACCTCAGGTTCCGGCCTCAGCTCCTGATGAGGACTTAGGACCCGGCACCATCCTGAGAGCTATGTCGAGAGGCCCCTGGCAACTCCCATGGAGACTGGCCTTGAGGAGGTCAAACGAGGGGATCCCAGAGGTCCCCGTAAAAATTCGAGTGGGACTGCTGCAACTCGAGATAAACCAGGAGATTCTCCCCTCCAGGAGAGATGAAGCCTTTTTCCGAAGTGGCATCTTGAGGGAAATCACACCTCCCCACCGAGACTTAGAAAGGTTCCTTCACACCGTTGTTGGACCTCTAGAAGTTCCCAGAAACACCTGTGTCCACTCCAGAGCAACACCGAGGGTCCCGCCACAACTGAAGAGGAGCCCCGTTGTCCCCTCCTCAGCCCGAAAGGAAGGTTCATTTTCCTGCTTCGTCAGTAAACAGGAAAGGTTTCTCAGCATTCCAGTCGCAGCTCAGGTGAAGGCACTCTCCACAGGAAATGCCAGAGGCACACCCTGGGTGGTGCCACCATTCCCAAAAATCCACAAATGTTCCCTGGGTGGTGCCACCATTCCTAAAGATCCAAAAATGTGTCAGGCCCCTTCAGATGAACCTGATTTCCCTGGATTCCCTCGACTGTCAACCCGAGTATTGACTCACACTTTGGTGGCACGAGTGACAGTCCTTGTCACTACGAGGGAAAGATGCAGATTTTTGTGTCAACTCCACGGGAAGCCTGACACTGATTCAAGTGCTCCGGAGGCAAGTGGAAGTGCGTGTCTCCACTGGAAACGCTGCCTGACTCCCCTCTGGGGACTCCAGAGGAACGCCATGATCCATGTCAGCACTGGAGAGGACACCTCAGGTTCCAGCCTCAGCACCTGATGAGGACTTCGGACCCGGAACCAACTTGAGAGCAAAGTCGAGAGGCCCCTGCCAACTCCCATGGATACTGGCCTTTGTGAATGTCAATCGAGGGGATCCCAGACGTCCTTGTCATAACTCAAGAGGGACTGCCGCAACTCGAGAAAAACTAGGAGATTCTCCCCTCCACGCGAGATGAGGCCTTTTTCCGAGACGGCGTCTTGTGGGAAATCACACCTCCCCACTTAGACTTCGAAAGGTTCCTTCACACCCTTCCTGCACCTCAAGAAATTCCCCGAAACACCTGTCTCCATACAAGAGCAACACCACGGGTCCCGCCAAAACTGAAAAGGAACCCCGTTGTCCCCTGCTCAGCCCAAAAAGAAGGATCCTTTCCCTGCTTCGTCGGAAAGGGGAAAGGATTCTCGGCGTTCCAGTCGCATCTCAGGAGGAGGCGCTCTCCACAGGTAAGGCCAGAGGCACTCCCTGTGTGGTACCACCATTCCTAAAGACCCACAAATGTTCCCTGGGTGTTGCCACCATTCCTGAAGACCCAAAAATGTGTCATGCCCCATCAGATGAACCTGATTTCCCTCCATTCCCTCGACTGTCAACCCAAGTATCTACTCACACCTCCGTGGCACGTGTGACAGTCCCTGTCACTACGAGGGAAAGCCACAGATTTTTGTGTCAACTCCACGGGAAGCCTGACACTGATTCGAGTGCTCAGGGGATAGCGGAAGTGTGGGTCTCCACTGGAGACGAGGCCTGACTCCCCTCTGGGGACTCCAGACGAATGCCAAGATCCATGTCAGCACTGGAGAGGACACCTCAGGTTCTGGCCTCACCTCCTGACGAGGACTTAGGACCCAGCACCGACTTGAGAGAAATGTCGAGAGGCCCCTGGCAACTCCCATGGAGACTGGCCTTCGTGGAGGTCAAACGAGGGGATCCCAGATGTCCCCATCATAACTCGAGAGGGACTACCACAACTGGAGAAAAACTAGGAGATTCTCCCCTCCAGGTTAGATGAGGCCTTTTTTTGAGTCGGAGTCTCGAGGGAAATCACACTTCCCCACGTAGACTTCGAAAGGTTGCTTCTCACCCTTGCTGCCCCTCAAGAAGTACCCCCAAACACCTATCTTCACTCAAGAGCAACAACGAGGGTACCACCACAACTGAAAAGGAGCCCCATTGTCCCCTACTCAGCCCACAAAGAAGGTTCCTTTCCCTGCTTCGTCGGGAAAGGGGAAAGGATTCTTGGCATTCTAGTCGCATTTCAGGAGGAGGCGCTCTCCACAGGAAAGGCCAGAGGCACTGCCTGGGTGGTGCTACCATTCCTAAAGACCCACAAATGTGTCAGGCGCCTTCAGAGGAACCTGATTTCCCTGCATTTTTTCAACTGTCAACCCAAATATCGACTCACATGATAGGCACGTGGACAGTACGTGGACACCACTTGAGAGGCAAATGGAGAGCATGTGGAGAGCACGTGGACATCCTGTGGACACCACGGGAGAGTCACTTAGACAATACGTGGACAGCAGGTGGACACCACGTGAGAGACACTTGGACAGCACATGGAAAAAACGTGAGAGGCACTTACACGGCATTTGCACAGCAGGTGGACACCATGTTAGAGGCACTTAGCACGTGGACGGCAAGTGGACACAACGTGAGAGGCACTTAGCACGTGGAGAGCAGGTGGACACCACGTGAGAGGCAACTAGACAGCACAGAGACAGCACGTGGACACCCCGTGAGAGCCACTTAGACATCACGTGGATGTTAGGTGGACACCACGTGAGAGGCATGTGGACAGGATGTGGACAACATGTGAGAGGCAAGTGGAGAGGATGTGGAGAGCACGTGGACCGGGTGTGGACACCACGTGTGAGGCACTTACACAGGACGTGGACAGCAGGTGGACACCACGTGAGAGGCACATGGACAGCAGGTGGACACCACGTCTGAGGCACTTAGACGGCACGTGGACAACACACTAGAGGAACTTAGGCAGCACATGGACAGCAGTTGGCCTCCACGTGAGAGGCATGTGAACAGGACGTGGAAAACACATGAGAGGCAAGTGCAGAGCACGTGGAGAGCTCGGGTACAGCACGTGGACACCACGTGAGAGGTATTTACACAGCACGTGGACAGCAGGTGGATACCACGTGAGCGGCACTTAGACAGCACGTGGACAACACATTAGAGGAACTTAGGCAGCACATGGACCGCAGGTGGACACCACGTGAGAGGCATGTGGACAGGAAGTGGAAAACACATGAGAGGCAAGTGGAGAGCATGTGGAGAGCTTGCGTATAGCACGTGGACACCATGTGAGACGCATTTACATAGCACTTGGACAGCAGGTGGACACCACGTGAGAGGCACGTGGACAGCAGTTGGACTCCACGTGAGAGATATGTGGACAGCACATGGACAACCCATTAGAAGAGCTTGGACAGCACATGGACAGCACTTGCAAGGCACGTGGACAGCACGAGGACAGCACGTGGACGGAACATGGACAACTTGTGGACACCATGAGGGAGGCACATAGACAGAACATGGATGTCAGGTGGACACCATGTGTGAGGCACGAGGACAGCACTTGGACAACACATGAGAGGCATGTGGACAGCACGTGCATGGCACATGGACAGCACGTGCAAACCACGTGAGAGGCACTTACCAAGTGGACAGCAGTTGGACACCACATGAGAGGCACGTGGACAGCACGTGGTCAACACATGAACAGGAAGTGCACACCACGTTTGAGACACTTAGACAGCACGTGGAGGGCAGGTGGACACTACGTGAGAGACACGTGGACAGCACATGCACAACACGTGAGAGGCAAGTGGAAAGCACGTGGACAGCACGTGGATGGCACGTGGATGGCACTTGGACACCACGGGAGAGGCACTTAGACAGCACGTGGACAGCTGGTGGACACCAAGTGAGAGGCACGTGGACAGCACGTGGACTGCACGTGGACTGCTCATCGACAGCATGTGGAAACCACGAGAGAGGCAGTGAGACACCATGTGGATGGCAGGTGGATACCACGTGAGAGGCACGTGGACAGCACTTGGACAACACATGTGAGGCACGTGGACAGCACGTGCATGGCAAGTAGACAGCACATGGACACCACGTGACAGGCACTTAGCATGTGGACGGCAGATGGACACCACGTGAGAGGCATGTGGACAGCACGTGGACACCACGTGAGAGGCACGTGGACAGCACGTGGATGGAACATGGACAGCACCTGGACACCATGTTGAGATGCACTTAGACAGCACATGGACGGCAGGTGGACACCACGTGAGAGGCCTTTAGCACGTGGACAGCAGGTGGATACCACATGAGAGGCACGTGCACAGCACATAGGCAACAAGTGAGAGGCACTTAGACAGCACGTGGACGGCAGGAGGACACCACGTGAGAGGCACATGGAAAGGACTTGGACAACATGTGAGAGGCAAGTGGAGAGCACATGGACACCACGTGGACACCATCTGAGAGGCACTTACACAGCACGTGGACAGCGCATGGACACCACGTGAGAGGCACATGGATAGCAGGTGGACACCATGTGAGAGGCACGTGGACAGCACGTGGATACACATTAGAGGAACTTAGGAAGCACGTGGACCTCATATGAGAGGAAAGTGGACAGCACGTGGATACCACGTGAGAGGCACTTAGCACGTGGACAGCACGTGAGAGGAACGTGGACAACACGTGGACATCACGTGGACAGCACATGGACAGCACGTGGACAGCACTTAAGAGGCATGTAGAGAACACGTGGAAAGCACGTGGACAGCACATGAGAGGAACTTAGACAGCACGTGGACGGTGGGTGGACGCTATGTGAGAGGCACTTGGACAGTACATGGAAAACACATGAGAGGCATGTGCACAGCAGGTGGACAACACGTGGATGGCAAGTGGACACCACAGATAGGCACGTGGAGAGGACATGGACAGCAGGTGGACACCACGTGAGAGGCACGTGGACAGCACGTGACAGCACGTGAAAGGCACATTTACAGCACTTGGACACCACGTGAGAGGCACTTAGACAGCACGTGGACAGCTGGTGGACACCAAGTGAGAGGAACGTGGACTGCACATGGACTGCTCATGGACAGCATGTGGAAACCACGAGAGAGGCACTGAGACACCATGTGGACGGCAGGTGGACACCACGTGAGAGGCACGCGGATAGCACTTGGACAACACATGAGAGCCACATGGACAGCATGTGGAGAGTACGTGGACAGCAGGTGGAAACCAAGTGAGAGGCACTTAGACAGCAAGTGGACACATCGTGAGAGGCACTTAGACAACAAGTGGACAGCACATGAGAGGCATGTGGACAGCTCATGGACATCACGTCAGAGGCATGTGGACAGCACGTAGACACCACGTGAAAAGCAAGTAGAGAGCATGTGGAGAGCACGTGGACAGCAGGTGGACACCACGTGAGAGGCAAGTGATGAGCATGTGGAGAGCACGTGGACAGCACGTGGACACCATGTGAGAGGCACTTGGACAGCAAGTGGACACCATGTGAGGGGCACGTGGACATTACGTGGACACCACGTGACAGGCATGTAGACAGCACATGAAAACCATGTGAGAGGCACTTAGCACGTGGACGGCAGGTGGACACCACGTGAGAGGCACTTGGACAGCACGTGGACACCACATGAGAGGCACGTGGACAGCACGTGGACACCACGTGAGAGTAACTTAGACAGCACATGGATGGCATGTGGATACCACGTGGGAGGCACGTGGACAGCACTTGGACAACACATGAGAGGCATGTGGACAGAACATGGACAACAGGTGAGAGGCAAGAGGAGAGCATGTGGAGAGCACGTGGACAGCATGTGGACAACACGTGAGAGGCACTTAGACAGCATGTGGATGGCAGGTGTACACTACACAAGAGGCACGTGGACAGCACGTGAACAAGACGTGAGAGGCACATGGACAGCACATGGACGGCATCTAGACAAAACGTGGACACCACGTGAGAGACACTTAGCACGAGGACGGCAGGTGGAAACCACGTAAGAGGCATGTGAACAGGACGTGGACAACACGTGAGAGGCAAGTGGAGAGCACGTGGACAGCACTTAGACACCACGTGAGGGGCACTTACACGGGACATGGAGAGCAGGTGGACACGACATGAGAGGCACGTGGACAGCAAATGCACAACACGTGAGAGGCAAGTGGAAAGCACGTGGACAGCACATGGACGGCACGTGGAAAGCTTGTGGACACCACGTGAGAGGCACTTAGACAGCAGGTAGAGGGCAGGTGGACACAACGTGAGAGGCACGGGGACAGCACGTGGACAACACGTGGACAGGACGTGCACAGCACGTTAGAGGCACTTAGACAGCACGTGGAGGGCAGGTGGACACCACGTGAGGGACATGTGGATAGCACGTGCACAAAACTTGAGAGGCAAATGGAAAGCACGTGGAGAGCACATGGACAGCACTCGGACAACAGGTGAGAGGCACTTAGACAGCATGTGGACAACACGTTAGAGGAACATGGACAGCACGTGGACAGCATGTGGAGAACTCGTGAACAGCACATGCACAACATGTGAGATTCACTTAGACAACACTTGAGAGACAAGTGGAGAGCATGTGAGAGGCATGTGGATATCACGTGAGAGGCACGATGACAGCAGGTGGACAGCACTTGGACAGCAGGTGGACAGGATGTGAGAGCCATGTGGACAGGATGTGGACAACACGTGAGAGGCAAGTTGAGAGCACATAGGGAGCACGTGGACAGCACATGGACAGCACGTGGACACCACGTGAGAGGCACATGGACAGCACCTGAAATGCAGGTGGACACCACGTGAGAGGTATGCAGAGAACACATGGAAGGCAAATGGACACCACATGAGAGGAACTTAGCACGTGGACGGCAGGTGAACACCACATGAGAGGCACGTGGACAGCACGTGAACAGCAGGTGGACACCATGTGAGAGGCAATAAGGAAGTGGACGGCAGGTGGACACCACATGAGAGGCAGGTGGACAGAACTTGGACAACACGTGAGAGGCACTAAGACAGCACATGGACACAACGTGAGATGCATGTGCAGATCACGCAGATTCCACGTGAGAGGCACATGGACAGCACTTGGACAGCACGAGGACAACACGTGGAAAGCACGTGCACACCACGTGAGAGGCACTTAGAAAGCACGTGGACGGCAGTTTGACACCACGTGAGAGGCACGTGGACAGCACATAGACAACACGTGAGAGGCAAGTGGAGAGCATATGGACAGCATGTGGAGAGGACTTGGACAGGACAAGAACAACACGTGAGAGGCACTTAGACAGCACGTCGATGGCAGGTGGACACCACGTGACAGTCACGTGGACAGCAAGTGGACAAGACGTGAGAGGCACATGGACAGCACGTGGACGGCAGGTTGACGGCATGTAGGCAGAACGTGGACAGCCCGTGAGAGGTACTTAGACAGCACGTGCACAGAAGATGGACACCATGTGAAAGGCACTTAGCACATGGACGGCAGGTGGACACCACGTGAGAGGCACTTAGCACGTGGACAGCAGGTGGACACCACATGAGAGGCATTTAGACAACACGTGGACGGCAGGTGAACACCACGTGAGAGGCACATGTACAGAACTTGGACAACACATGAGAGACATGGACAGCACGTGCACAGCACCTGGACAGCACGTTTACACCACGTGAGAGGCATTTAGACAGCACGTGGACGGTAGGTGCACACCACGTGAGAGGCACTTGGAAAGGACTTGGACAACTCATGAGAGACACGTCGACAGCACGTGGACACCACGCAAGAGGCACTTAGACAGCACGTGGAGTGCAGGAGGACACCACATGAGAGACACTTAGACAGCACCTGGACAACAAATGAGAGGCAAGTGGAGAGCACGTGAATGGCAGGTGGACACCACGTGAGAGGCACTTAGACAGCACGTGGACAGCAGTTGGATACCAGTTGAGAGGCAAGTGGACAGCACGTGGACAACACGTGAGAGTCACTTAGCCAGCACATGGACGGCAGGTGGACACCACGTGAGAGGAACTTAGCACATGGACGGCAGGTGGACACCCTGTGAAAGGCACTTAGCACATGGACAGCAGGTGGGCAACACGTGAGAAGCACGTGGACAGCACGTGGACAACACGTGAGAAGCACTTAGCACATGGACAGCACGTGAGAGGCACATGGACAGCACCTGGACACCACATGAGGGGTACGTGGATAGCACGTGGACATCACGTGGACAGCATGTGGACACCAAGTGAGAGACACTTAGCACGTGGATGGCAGTTGGACACCATGTGAGAGGCACATGGACAGCACTTGAACAAGTGAGATGCATGTGGACAGCACGTGGACAGCAGGTTGACACCCTGTGAGAGACACGTGGACAGCACATGGACAACACGTGAGCGGCACTTAGACAGTACGTGGACGGCAGGTGGACACCACGTGAGAGGCATTTAGCACGTGGACAGCAGGTGTACACCATGTGAGAGGCACGTGGACAGATCGTGAACATCACGTGGACATCACGTGAGAAGCACGTGGACAGCACGTGGATACCACTTGGACATCAAGTGAGAGGCAAGTTGACAGCATGTGGACAGCCCATGGACAGCACGAGGACGGCACATGAACAGCACATGGACAGCATGTGGACGGCACGTGGATAGGATGTGGACAGCATGTACATGGCACATGGACACCACGTGAAAGGCAAGTTGACAGCACGTGGACAACATGTGGACAGCACGAGGACAGCACCTGGACGGCACTTGGACACCATGTGAGAGGCAAGTTGACAGCATGTGGACTGCACGTGCATGGCACGAGGTCGGCAGGTGGATTGCACATGGACGCAAAGTCAGAGGCACGTGGACAACTCGTGGATGGCACGTGGACATCATGCGGATGACATGTGGACACAACGGGAGAGGCACGTGGACAGCACGTGGACGGCAGGTGTATACCACGTGAGAGGCACGTGGACAGCAGGTGGACAATACGTGGAGAGCACTTGGACAACACATGAGAGACAAATAGACAGCACGTGGACAGGACGTGGACAGGACGTGGACAGGACGTGGACATGACGTGGATGGCACGTTGACACCACGTGAGATGCACGCAAACAGAACTTGGAAAGCAGGTAAACAACATGTGAGAGGAACGTAGAAAGCACGTGGACAGGAAATGGACAGCACGTGGACCCAACGTGATAGGCGAGGACACCATGAGAATAGCACATGGACAGCACATGGTCGAAAGGTGGACACAAAGTGAGAGGCATGTGGACAGCACGTGGAGAGCACGTGAGAGGCACATGGAAAACACGTGAATAGCACATGGACAGCACGTGGAAGGCAAGTGGACATCACGTGGATAGCACGTTGATGGCACGTGGACACCACATGAGAGGCACGTGGACAGGACGTGGATAACACGTTGACACCACCTGAGAGGCATGTAGACAGCACATGAACAATACGTGGAGAGAACATGGACAGCACGTGGACAGCATGTGGACAGCACATTGATTGCATGTGGACACAGCATGAGATGCAAGAGTACAGCACGTGGACAGCATGTGGACAGAACTTGCAAAGCACTTGGACAGTATGTGGACAGCATGTGGATGGCACATGGACATCACATGGATGGCACTTGGACGGCGGCACATGGACACCACGTGAGAGACACATGGACAGCACCTGGACAGAAAGTAGACAGTATATAGACAGCACATGGACACCACATGAGAGGCAAGTGGACAGAACGTGGACAGCACGTGGAGAGCACGAGGACCACACATGGACCACACATGGACATCACGTGGACAGCAAGAGAGAGGCACGTGGACACCATGTGAGAGGCATGTGCACAGCACGTGAACAGCATGTGGAATGCACGTGGAAGGAACTTGGAAAGCAGCATGTGGACAGCACGTGGAGAGCACGTGGACAGCACGTGGACACCACGCGTGAGGCACGAAGACAACACTTGGACATCACATAGACACTACCTGAGAGGCACTTTAACTGCATGTGGACGACATGTAGACAACACATGATCGTCACGTGGACAGCACAAGGACAGCACATGAACACCCTGTGAGAGGCACATGGACAGCTTGTGGATGGCACATGGACAGCATGTGGACAGCACGTGAGATGCACGTGGACAGCACGTGGACATCACATGGACACAATGTGAGACGTATGCAGAAACCACGTGAGAGGCATGTGGAGAGCATGTGGACCACAGGTGGTCAGCACGTGGACAACACGTTGCCAGCAAGTGGACAGCATGTTGCTAGCACGTGGACAGCATGAGAACAGCAGATGGGAGGCATGAAGAGCATGTGGACAGCACGTGGGAGGCACATGGACAGCATGTGGAAAATACGTGGACAGCACGTGGAAGGCACATGGACATCACGTGGATGGCACCTTGACACCACTTGGACATCATGTGTGAGGCACGTAAACAGCATGTGGACAGGATGTGGACAGCAAGAGGATGGCATGTGGACACCATGTGAGATACACACATACAGCACGTAGGCAGCATGTGGACAGCTCGTGGTCAACAAGTGGACAACATATGGATGGCAAATGAATAGAATGTGACTCGCACGTGGACAATACATGAAAGGAACATGAACAGTTCGTGGACAGCACATTGACAGAATGTGGACAGCACCTAGATGGCATGTGGACAACACATGGGATGCAGGTGGAGAGCACATGGACAGCACGTGGACAGCACTTGGATGGCACATGTGTCAGGCCCCTTCAGATGAACCTGATTCCTCTGTATTCCCTTGACTGACAACCAGAGTATCAACTCACACCTCGGTGGCACGTGTGACAGTCCTTGTCACTTGGAAGGAAAGCCACAGATATTTCTGTCAACACCATGGGAAGCCTGACACTGATTCGAGTGCTCGGAAGCAAAGCGGAATGCATTTCTCCACTGGAGACGAGGGCTGACTCCCCTCTGTGGACTCCCAAGGAATGCCAAGATCCATGTCAGCACTGCAGAGGAAACCTCAGGTTCTGGCCTCAGCTCCTGATGAGGACATAGGACCCGGCACTGTCTTGAAAGCAAAGTCGAGGGGGCCTTGGGAACTCCCGTGGAGACTGGCCTTTGTGGAAGTCAATGAGGGGATCCCAAAAGTTCCCATCATAACTCGAGAGGGACTGTCACAAGTCGAGAAAAACTAGGAGATTCTCCCCTCCAGGCAAGATGAGGCCTTTTTCCGATGCAAGCGTCTCTAGAGAAATGACACCTCCTCACTTAGACTTCAAAAAGTTCCTTCAAATCTTTACTGCACCTCAAGAAGTTCCCTGAAACACCTGTCTCCACTCAAGAGGAACACCGAGGGTCCCACCACAACTGAAGAGGAGCCCCGTTGTCCCCTTCTCAGCCCGAAATGAAGGTTCTTTTCCCTGCTTCGTTGGAAAAGGGGAAAGATTCTCGGAGTACCAGTCGCATCTAAGGAGGAGGCGCTCACCAAAGGAAAGGCCAGAGGCACTCCCTGGGTGGTGCCACCATTCTTGAAGACTCATAAATGTTCCCTGGGTGGTGCCACCATTCCTAAAGACACACAAATGTGTCAGGCCCGTTAAGATGAAAATGATTTCCCTGCATTCCCTCAACTGTTAACCTGAGTATGGACTCACACCTCGGTAGCACGAGTGACAATCCTTGTAACTTCCAGGGAAAGATACAGATTTTTGTGTCAACTCCACGGGAAGCCTGACACTGATTCGAGTGCTCGGGAGGAAAGCGGAAGTGCGTGTCTCCACTGGAGATGAGGACTGACTCCCCTCTGGGGACTCCAGAGGAATGCCAAGATCCATGTCAGCACTGGAGAGGAAATCTCAGGTTCCAGCCTCGGCTCCTGAGGAGGACTTAGGACCCGGAACTGACTTGAGAGCAATGTCAAGAGGTCCCTGGAAACTCCTATGGAGACTGGCCTTTGTGGAGGTCAAATGAGGGCATCCCAGATGTCCCTATCGTAACTCGAGAGGGACTGCCACAACTCGAGAAAAACAAGGAGATTCTCCCCTCCAGGCGATATGAGGCCTTTTTCCAAGGCGACATCTCGAGGGAAATCACACCTCCCCACTTAGACTTCCAAAAGATCCTTCACACCCTTGCTGCACCTCAAGAAGTTCCCCGAAACACCTGTCTCCACTCAAGAGGAACACTGAGGGTCCCAACACAACTGAAGAGGAGCCCCATTGTCCCATCCTCAGCCCAAAATGAAGCTTCCCATCCCTGCTTGATCGGGAAAGGGGAAAGGATAATCGGCGTTCCAGTCGCATTTCAGGAGGAGGCGCTCACCACAGGAAAGACCAGAGGAAATCCCTGGGTGGTGCAACCATGCCTAAAGACCCACAAACGTTCCCTGGGTGGTGCCACCATTCCCAAAGAACCAACAAAGGTCAAGCCCCTTCAGATGAACCTGATTTCCTGGCATTCCCTTGACTGTCAACCCGAGTATGGACTCACACCACGGTGGCACATGTGACAGTTCTTGTCAATTCGAGGGAAAGCCACAGATTATTGTGTCAACATCACGGAAAGCCTGACACTGATTCGAGGGCTCGGGAGGAAAGCGGAAGTGCGTGTCTCCACTGGAAACGAGATCTGACTCCCCTCTGGGGACTCCAAAGGAACGCCAAGACCCACGTCAGCACGAGACACGAACCTCAGGTTCCAGTCTCAGCTCCTGATGAGGACTTAGTACCCGTCATCGACTTAAGAGCGATGTCGAGAGGCCCTTGGCAACTCCCATGAAGACTGGCCTTGGTGGAGGTCAAATGAGGGGATCCCAGAGGTACCCGTCATAACTCGATTGGGACTGCCGGAACACGAGAAAAATCGGGAGATTCTCCCCTAAAGGCGAGATGAGGCCTTTTTACAATGCACCCTCTAGAGGGAAATCACACCTCCCCACTTATACTTCGAAATGTTCCTTCACACCCTTGCTGGACCTCAAGAAGTTCCCCGAAAAGCCTGTCTCCACTCAAGAGGAACACCGAGGGTCCCGTCACAACTGAAGAGGAGCCCCGTTATCCCCTCCTCAGCCTGAAATGAAGGTTCCTTTCCCTGCTTCATCGGGAAAAGGGAAAGGATTCTCGGCGTTCCAGTTGCATCTGAGGAGGAGGCGCTTTCTACAGGAAAGGCCAGAGGAACATCTTGGGTGGTGCCACCATTCGTAAAGACCCACAAATTTTCCCTGAGTGGTGTCACCATTCGTAAAGACCCACAAATGTGTCAGGCCCATTAAGATGAACCTGATTTCCCTGCATTGCCTCGACTGTCAACACGAGTATCTAACTCACACCTAGGTGGCACGGGTGACAGTCCATGTCACTTCGAGGGAAAGCCACAGATTTTTGTGTCAACTCCACGGGAAGCCTGACACTGATTCGAGTGCTCAAGAGGAAAGCGGAAGTGTGTGTCTCCACTGGAGACGAGGATTACTCCCCACTGGGGACTCCAGAGGAACGTCAAGATCCATGTCAGCACTGGAGATGAAACCTCAGGTACCGGCCTTGGCTCCTGACAAGGACTTAGGACCCGGAACCGACTTGAGAGCAATGTCGAGAGGCCCCTGGCAACTCCCATGGAGACTGGCCTTGGTGGACATCAAACGAGGTCATCCCAGAGGTCCCTGACGTAACTGGCGGGGACTACCAAAACTCGAGAAAAACTAGGAAATTCTCCACTCCAGGCGAGATGAGGCCTTTTTCAGAGGCGGCCTCTCGAGGGAAATCACACCCCCCCACTTAGACTTCGAAAGGTTCACTCACAGCCTTGCTGCACCTCAAGAAGTTCCTCGAAACACCTGTCTCCACTCAAAAGGAAAACAGAGGGTCCCGCCACAACTGAAGTGGAGCCCCGTTGTCCCCTCCTCAGCCCGAAATGAATGTTCCTTTCCCTACTTCATCGAGTAAGGGGTGGGGATTCTCAGCATTCCAGTCTCATCTCAGGAGGAGGCGCTATCCACAGGAAAGGCCCGAGGCACTCTCTGGGAGGTGCCACGATTCCTAAAGTCCCACAAATGTTCCCTGGGTGGTGCCACCATTCCTAAAGACCCACAAAAGTTAACTGGGTGGTGCCATCATTCCTAAAGACCCACAAATGTGTCAGGCCCCTTGAGATGAAACTGATTTCACTGCATTCCCTCGACTCTCAACCTGAGTATCGACTCACACCTCTGTGGCACGTGTGACAGTCCTTGTCACCTCGAGAAAAAGCCACAGATTTTCGTGTCAACTCAATGGGAAGCTTGACACTGATCCGAGTGTTTGGGAGGAAAGCGGGGTTGCATGATTCCACGGGAGAGGAGGCCTGACTCCCTTCTGGGGACTCCAGAGGAACGTCAAGATCCATGTCAGCACTGGAGAGGAAATCTCAGGTTACAGCCTAAAATTCTGATNCACGGGAAGCTTGACACTGATCCGAGTGTTTGGGAGGAAAGCGGGGTTGCATGATTCCACGGGAGACGAGGCCTGACTCCCTTCTGGGGACTCCAGAGGAACGTCAAGATCCATGTCAGCACTGGAGAGGAAATCTCAGGTTACAGCCTAAAATTCTGATGAGGATTTTGGATCTGGCACCGACTTGAGAGCAATATCAAGAAGCCCATGGCAACTACAATGGAGACTGACATTTGTGGAGGTCAAACGAGGGGATCCCAGAGGTCCCCGACGTCCCTCGAGAGGGACTGCCGCAACTCGAGAAAAACTAGGAGATTCTCCCTTCAAGGTGAGATGAGGACTTTTTCCGATGTGGCGTCTCAAGGGAAATCACACATCTCCACTTAGACTTCGGAAGGTTCCTTCACACCCTTCCTGCACCTCAACAAGTTCCAGGAAACACCTGTCTCCACTCAAGAGGAACACCGAGGATCCCGCCACAACTGAGGAGGAGCCCCGTTGTCCCCTCCTCAGCACAAAATGAATGTTCCTTTCCCTGATTCGTGGGGAAAGCTGAAAGGATTCTTGGCATTTCAGTTGCATCTTAGGAGGAGGTGTACTCCACAGGAAAGACCAGAGGTACTCTCTGGGAGATGTCAAGATTCCTAAAGACCCACAAATGTTCCCTGGTTGGTGCCACCATTCCTAAAGACCCAAAAATGTTCCCTGGGTGGTGCCACCATTCCTAAAGTCCCACAAATGAGTCAGGCCCCTTCAGATGAACCTGATTTCCCTGCATTTCCTCGACTGTCAACCCGAGTATCAACTCACCCCTGGTGGCACGTGTGACAGTCCATGTCACTTCGAGGGAAAGACACAGATTTTTGTGTCAACTCCACGGGAAAACTGACACTGATTCGTGTGCTCGCGAGGAAAGCAGAAGTTCATGTCTCCACTGGAGATGAGGCCTGACTCCCCTTTGGGGACTCCAGAGGAACGCTAAGATCCATGTCAGCACTACAGAGGAATCCACAGGTTTCGGCCTCAACTCCTGAGGAGGACTTAGGATCCAGCACCGACTTGAGAGCAATGTCCAGAGGCCCCTGGCAACTCCCATGGAGACTGGCCGGTGTGGAGGTCAAAAAAGGGGATCCCAGAGTTCCCCGTCGTAACTCGAGATGGACTGCTGCAGCTCGAGAAAAACTAAGAGATTCTCCACTCCAGGAGAGATGGGGCCTTTTCCCAATTCGGCATCTCGAGGGAAATCACAGCTCCCCACTTAGGCTTCCAAAGGTTCCTTCACACCCTTGCTGCACCTCAAGAAGTTCCCAGAACACCTGTCTCCACTCAAGAGCCACACCGAGGGTCCCGGCACAACTGACAAGGAATCCCATCATACCCTCCTCAGCCCAAAATGAAGGTTCCTTTCCCTGCTTCATCGGGAAAGGTGAAAAAATTCTAGGCGCTCCAGTCGAATCTCAGGAGGAGGCGTTCTCCACAGGAAAGGCCAGAGGCAATCTCTGGGAGATGCCACGATTCCTAAAGACCCACAAATGTTCCCTGGGTGGTGCCACCATTCTTAAAGACCCACAAATGTGTCAGGCCCTTTCAGATGAACCTGATTTCCTTGCATTCCCTCGACTGTCAACCCGAGTATCGACTCACACCACGGTGGCACGTGTGACAGTCCTAGTCACTTCGAGGGAAAGCCACAGATTTTTGTGTCAACTCCACGGGAAGCTTGACACTGATTCGAGTGTTCGGGAGGAAAGCGGAAGTGCGTGTCTCCACTGGAGACGAGACCTGATTCCACTCTGGGGACACCAGAGGAACGCCAAGATCCATGTCAGCACTGGAGAGGAAATCTCAGGTTCCGGCCTAAACTCCTGACGAGAACTTAGGACACGACACCGACTGGAGTGCAATGTCGTGAGACCCATGGCAACTCCAATGGAGACTGGCTTTTGTGGAGGTCAAACGAGGGGATCGTAGAACTCCCCTATGTACGTCGAGAGGGACTGTCGCAACTCGAGAAAAACTAGGAGATTCTCCCCTCAAGGCGAGATGAGGCCTTTTTCCAATGCGGCGTCTCGAGGGAAATCACACCTCCCCACTTAGACTTCGAAAGGTTCCTTGACACCCTTGTGCCTCTCAACAAGTTCCACAAAACACCTGTCTCCACTCAAGAGGAGCACCGAGGATCCCGCCACAACTGAGGAGGAGCCCAGTTGTCCCCTCATCAGCCCAAAATGAATGTTCCTTTACCTGTTTCGTGGAGAAAGCTGAAAGGATTCTTGGCGTTCCAGTCGAATCTCAGGAGGAGGCGTTCTCCACAGGAAAGGGCAGAGGCACTCCCTGGGTAGTGCCTCCATTCCTAAAGATGCAAAATGTTCCTAGGTGGTGCCACCATTCCTAAAGACCCACAAATGAGTCAGGCCCCTTCAGATGAACCTGATTTCCCTGCATTCCCTTGACTGTCAAACCGAGTATCGACTCACACCTCAGTGGCACGTGTGACAGTCCTTGTCACTTCGAGGGAAAGCCACAGATTTTTGTGTCAACTCCACGGGAAAACTGACACTGATTCGCGTGTTCGGGAGGAAAGCAGAGTTGTGTGTCTCCACTTGAGACAAGGCCTGACTCCCCTCTGGTGACTCCAGAGGAACGCAAAGATCCATGTCAGCACTGGAGAGGACATCTCAGGTTCCAGCCTAAACTTCTGACGAGGACTTTGGACCTGGCACTGACTTGAGAGCAATGTCGATAGGACCCTGGCAACTCACATGCAGACTGGACTTTGTGGAGGTCAAACGAGGGGATCCCAGAGGTCCCCGTCGTACCTCGAGAGGGACTGCCGCAATTCGAGAAAAACTAGGAGATTCTCCCCTCCAGGCAAGATGAGGCCTTTTTGCCAGGCGGCATCTCGAGGGAAATCACACCATCCCACTTAGACTTTGAAAAGTTCCTTCACACCCTTGCTGCCCCTCAACAAGGTCCAAGAAAAACACCTGTCCTGTCTCCACTCAAGTGGAACACCGAGGGTCCTGCCACAACTGAGGAGGAGCCCCGTTGTCCCCTCCTCAGCCCGAAATGAAGGTTCCTTTCCCTGCTTCATCGGGAAAGGGGAAAGGATTCTCAGCGTTCCAGTCTCATATGAGGAGGAGGCACTCTCCACAGGAAAGGCCAGAGGCACTCCCTGGGTGGTGCCACCATTCCAAATGACCCACAAATGTTCCCTGGGTGGTGCCACCATTCCTAAAGACCCACAGATGTGTCAGGCCCCTTCAGATGAACCAGATTTCCCTGCTTTCCCTCGACTGTCAACCTGAGTATCGACTCACACCTTGGTGGCACGTGTGACAGTCTTTGTCACTTCAAGAGAAAGCCACAGATTTTTGTGTCAACTACACGAGAAGCCTGACACTGATTCGAGTGCTTGGGAGGATAGCGGAAGTGCGTGTCTCCACTGGAGATGAGGCCTGATTCGCCTCTGGGGACTACAGAGGAACTCCAAGATCCATGTCAGCACTGGAGAGGACACCTCATGTCCCGGCCTCAGCTCCTGACCAGAAGGTAGGACCCGGCACCGACTTGAGAGCAGTGTTAGAGGCCCCTGGCAACTCCCATGGAACCTGGCCTTTGTGGACATCAAACGAGGGCATCCCAGAGGTCACCATCGTAATTCGTGAGGGACTGCCGCAACTCGAGAAAAACTAGGAAATTCTCCCCTCCAGGTGAGATGAGGCCTTTTTCCATGGTGGCATCTCGAGGGATATCACACCTCCCCACTTAGACTTTGATAGGTTCCTTCACACCCTTTCTGCACCTCAAGAAGTTCACCAAAACACCTATCTCCACTCAAGAGGAATACCGAGGGTCCCTCCACAACTGAAATGGAGCCCCACTGTGTTGGGAGCTAGCATGGGAATCCCACCCGTGAAACGATCACGTGGCAGAAATCTGATGGGCAAGGCGATTCGGATTTCAGAAATTCCCCCTGAGTTTCCCTGAGCATCTACACCCCAACAATACGGAAACCCGAATATGCCTGCTGCCAGGAGCCAGCTTGAGGATTCCACCCGTGGCATTGTCATGTGTCAGACTCGATGGTCAAGGATGATTTGAGTCTCGGAGTTTCTCCCTGGCATTTCCTGAGCATGTACCTAGAAAATAAGAATCTGCCTGACATTGTGCTTTTCTCTAATTCTTCTGACATTCTCTGGAAAAAGTTAACTCAAGGCTTTATCTTCTGCATTTGAAAGGAGTGTTTCAGCTCTACCCTCTTTGATAATGCTCTAACTTAAAATGTTCTCATTTGCCTAACAGGTTACCCAGAACTTTTGCAGCTTGTGAATTGCTTACAGCCCCCAACTGCGAGGTGCACAAACCTTCAAGTATCTTAAAGCTATTTTTTAAGGGCTAAAAATCCTATTGATGACAGGATCTCACTGCTGACTCAGTGATAGCTGCCAGATCTCCTCGTTGTTTGTCTTTTGGGCACCTGGGAAGATGTTAAGCAATGTAAACGGGATATGGGAAAAGATATATAGTAGTTTTGATGTTAGCAATGCTA